>JAXIVD010003038.1:0-7500 GCA_036785275.1 Cancer borealis
CACCCTCCTTCTTTCTCCCTCTCCCTCTCCCTCACCCTCCTCACCTTTCCCCTCTTCCTCTCCCTTCGTTGGAGTACTGTTCCCTCCTACCACGAGTCCGAGGGGGGGGAGGAGAGGGGGCTGTCCTCCTCTTGCTCTCCCTCTCTGCCGCTGTGTCTCGAGGGGAAAGAGTGCCAATACTGTGGGCCTGACGTGTGGCACCCCAGAGGCGACCTGCTCGCACTCGGCTCCTCCCGCTTCACCCTCAACGCCCTGATTTACCGACCACCCTCCATCCAGTCCTTCTCCTCCTCCTCATCCTCCTCATCCTCCTTCACCTCCTGCGCGTCCTACTGCTCCTACTATTCCTCCTGCTCCTGTTGCCTGCCAGCTTCTGCTAGATGCTCAGATGCCTGCTTACTAGCATTCCAGCCTTAATGTTCTATAGTTCTGATAATGTGTATGTGTGTGTGTGTGTGTGTGTGTGTGTGTGTGTGTGTGTGTGTGTGTGTGTGTGTGTGTGTGTGTGTGTGTGTGTGTGTGTGTGTGTGTGTGTGTGTGTGTGTGTGTGTGTGTGTGTGCGTGTTGTCAAGGCTGTCCATCACAAAGTCAGTCATTCCCGTCATGCAGAAAGAGAAGCTTCAACTCCGCGTCCATCACATAACGACACGACATGGGACTCTTGTATAAGCCATAGCCGGAAAGCAACGATGTTTTTTTCTCTTCCGTCAAACAAGAACGACAAGAGCATATCCACGGGTGTCGAGTGAGGCAATACACCAGGTATTGTGAACCTAGGTATTGTGAACGCACTTATGATGCCTTGAAGGGGTATGTGCTGCTGATGACAAAGTGCAGGGAAACTGGGAACACACACACACACACACACACACACACACACACACACACACGCACACACACACACGCACACACGCACACACACACACACACACACACACACACACACACACACACACACACACACACACAGGCAGGCAGGCAGGCAGTCAGGCTTCCCTCACCCTTTCTCTCCCCTGCCTCCTTCCCTCCCTTCCTCCCTCACCATTCCCACTTTTCCTGTTATCTTCCCTCTCCGTTTGTCCCTCGCCCTACTTGTATAGAGTTTCTCGGCGTTCCCTGTTAATTCATTCTCTCTCTCTCTCTCTCTCTCTCTCTCTCTCTCTCTCTCTCTCTCTCTCTCTCTTCTCTCTCTCTCTCTCTCTCTCTCTCTCTCTCTCTCTCTCTCTCTCTCTCTCTCTCTTTCTATATTTTTTTGCATATGCGTCCCTTCTTGCCTTTCTGTTTCCAATGTTCTTTTCTTGTGCCTCCTATAATTAAGGTTTGGATATTGTTAGTATTATTATTTATACAATGTTTTCATCACTTTGTTTCTCTGTTGTATTCATTTTGGTGTTCTAAAGAGCTTGTCTGTATCGTGTTCATTAATTCTACTGGTTTTTTTTTTTTTTTTTTTTTATTCAAACTAATATTCGTATGTTAACTTTGTCTCCAGTTTTCTTTGTTACATTACGTTTTCTTTGCATTTCTGGTCTTTTATGTATTGCTTCTTGTTATGTTCATTAGCGTTACTTTTGTGTTACCTTTCACCTTCTTCACCTCTGCCTTTGTTTTCTCATAACTTATGGGTCACTTATTTCATATATTTTTTTATTTTCTCGCATACTTATACTTCTTTATTATTCTTTTTTTCCTCTTGATATGAGCGCTCTTTAATTAAGCTGTTGGGTCACACACACACTTTCTCTTAACCCGCTTTGTATGATATTTTCTTTCCTGTAGTGACAAAGACATCCCCTCCAGCATGACCACACACATACACACAACAAAAATAACACACACACACACACACACGCATACACAGGGCTTTCCTTCATCAATGTGTGTACGTTTGGGCTCAAGTTTCTACCAGTGCAACGACGATAAGTGGCAGAAAATGACCTTCCTTCCTTCTTCCCTCTCGTCATATTTTTCCTTTCCCCTTTCTATTTTCCCTCACAAGTCTTTCATTTAACTCTTCCCTCATACACTCCCTGTCCTCTCCTCTCCCTTCACACACACTGAAGTCCTCTCAACACCTCTAAAGCTGATCCTCCATCCTCCCTTCCTCTTCCTCCTTTTATCTCTTCCTTACTCCCTTCAGCGTTCACAGTTCCTCTCGTTTATCTTAGAATGACTCCACTCCTCGTGTTCCAGCTGCCTCTTCACTAACTTTTACTTCCATTATATCCCTACCAGCGTCCCCTTTCCTCGTAGCTGCAGTTCACAGTTTCTTTAATTTGTCTCGGATTGGCTCCTCTCCTTGTATTCCTATTCGTTCTGCAACCATTCTCCTCTATTTCCTTTAATGAAACTAGCTCCATACACACACATACACACACATATATACACATACACACACACACACACACACACACACACACACACACACACACACACACACACACACACACACACACACACACACACACGTTATTAGTAGTGAGGAAAGTAATCTGATGACGGTAGATTTCTGGACAGTGGCGTGTTTCAACCTCATACGAATGTCTGTATTGATAAGTGAGATGTCGATGGATCTGCTCGAGACAGCGCGGATACCTTCAAAGGACTATTTGATGAAGGCCACAGGAAACACAACACCTATACGCGAGTGCAAGTTTGTTTTGCTTTCCATTACTTACAGGTTCAAAGCAGAAGGCAACGGCGACAACAGTGTTCAGTCATTAACATTTGAGCATCGAGCGTTACGAAGGTAAATGTAAACTACCAGTCAAACTTCTCTGCTTGTCTAATTTATCGTTGCCTTGAATATTATTAAAAAAAAAGATACGTCCTCCAAGGAAAACTTGACTTCAACGATTGACTTTATTCCATGTTTATTTAATGAGGTGACAACAGTTCAGTCTCCGCTTTCCTAGTATCATAAAATTTAAAAAAGGAAACTTAGAGACACATTAGAAACTAAACATTGGGACAGGAACCCTACGAAACCTCCTCTCAGATGCCACAAGTCAGTCCCCTCCTACACCTCTTTCCCTCTCTCTTCTCTCACTTCCTCTATCTCGTACCACTGGCAACTCAGCCAACCCCAGCTCAACCCAACCTCAGGCCACTGTCCCCTCCCCGTCTCCTGGTCGTCCCCCGTCGACAGTGCCAATCGCCAGGGCGTGACATAGGGCACCCAAGGGCCACATACCCAGGCTGACGCGGCCGACCCTGATTCTAGCGATTAACTCCCCGTGCTGCGCCAGCTCCATCGCTCCCGCCTCTCCGGTTCTCTGGGAAATGGCTTCTCTTGCTTCGCTTCATCTCTGTTTTACACAGGATTGGCTTGGCTTCCACCAAGCTGCCAGCCAGCACAGATCGCTGCTTTTAATTGAATGCTCTGATCCATTTATCCTTGCGTGAGAAACCAAGAATTCCACGATTAACTGTTCATATTCCTCTTACTCCGCTGCTCTCTCCTCCTCTTCCTTTCTTTTCTTCCTTTCTTTACTTTCATTCTTGTTCTTCCTGTACTATTTTTCTTTTTCTTCTTAATCGTTTTTCTCTCACTGTTCCTGCGTCGTTGCAAAGCTACAATTGTACACCACAAACACCAGCGCGAGGGTCACCGCTCCCGAGGGTGGACGCCGCTCAACAACCAAAACCATAAAGTTGTAGGAGAAAAATCCGTGGCCGCCAGTGTCCAGAGAAAACAGCTTGTTTCCTCCTGGACATGAAGGAAAGGAATCTATTACTAGACCACTGTCCAGATGCTGACAAGACACACTGACGGCTGACACGCAGCAGCTAATGGCTGTCCCTAATGCCCGAGAGACGACACCAACCCGTGAGATTCTCAGACTCAGCCCTTGGACGTCTCTCCTCTCCTACAACCCCCCTCATCCCAACACACAACCCGTCTCTCCGCTGCGCTGCCATGGTGGCAGGGAAAGCAAAACAAAACGTCTAATAATGTTAATTACAACCCCATATAAACGTCGAAAGGATGAACGTAAACTTACAGGCGTAGATAAAGGCTTTCATAACCACGCACACGACACACGCACACAGTACATGCACACGACACACATGCACTCGACAAACACAAACACGCACGAAAGACTCCCAATACGTCTTGACGGACAACTCTGTCAACACAGAAGCAGAAAAAGATCCACAAATAATGGAATAGATCACCTCTCCCTCCCCATGACACACGCAGGTCTGGAGTCTCGATTTCAAGCTTTAGTAGTCTTGCCAAACTCCAGTAGGCTTCGTCAGCACACTCACGTTGCATGTCACAGAACCAAAGAGACGCTGCGAGGCCAACTAACTCGTGAGTACGATGGTACCTACTGAACTACCGCCGCAGAGGGTGAAGAAGACCTGCTCAACCCCTCGGCGGCGTCCACGAGGGAGGAGCGCGTGTCCTGACCTGCTGAGGGTGCGCTGGCAGTCTGCAGGAGGGGAAGTCACATTTTCCGTGTCTTTTATGTTTCACAGTCACAGTTTTCTCCTGTTTTGGTCCATCACTGCCACTGTCAGGCTTCCCCGAGGGACGGCTGCTTTCCGTTGGTCGGGGGGGGAGTGGAAGAGCGAGGGTCAGCGACGTCCTGCATTAGTCACACTTGCCGCGCTCCCACTCATCTAATAATCGAGTCGGGCGAGACATAATTAAGTAACGACGATGATAAAGTCACATTTTCTTGTCAAATACCCGACAACTCAACTCAAATTATGTTCTTCTCTTACCCCCTCGGCCGCCTCAGCTTAGGTCCAACGACTCCCGCGCAGCTCCCGCCCTCCAGCAGCGTCCCGTTCCCTTCCAGCCTTAAATGTGCTCTCTACTAGACCGACCACCAGCAATTCTCCATCACCCACCATTATCCCTATCCTTCCGTCCTACAACCTCTACCAGCCTCCACCAGCCTCCATCAACACCCAGCAGGCCTTCTGTCACAAGGATGCTGAAGGCAGACGCTCCCCGGAGGCCCAATCGACACCAAGGCTCAACATGAACACTCCCTCGACGCTTCAAGCAGCAGGCCGCCTCAGCAAAGGTGTTCTGCGAAGAGACGCCACGGAATGGGTCTCTGAATACAGGAGTCACCTCAACTTGCCACAGCCTTCTGTTGCATGGCCTGAAAAAGTGTCTCGCTGGGTTTAGGGACGGCGCAGTGAGGGGTTGTGATGGTGAGGATGAGAGAGGAGAGAGGTTTCAGGGTTAGAATAAGGCTGAAATAAAGGTGTAAGAAGGAATGTAAGCATAAGATAGGTTAATGTAAGGGTGAAGTGCGTGCGTGCGTGCGTGCGTGCGTGCGTGCGTGCGTGCGTGTGTGCGTGTGTGCGTGCGTGTGTGCGTGCGTGCGTGCGTGCGTGCGTGCATGCGTACGTGTGTGCGCGTGTGTGCGTGTGCGTGTGCGTGTGCGTGTGCGTGTGCGTGTGTGTGTGTGTGTGTGTGTGTGAGAGAGAGAGAGAGAGTTACGCAGATAACTGTGAGGGAGGGGTGGTAGCATTCGGAACTGAGGTGAAGGTGAGGCAATGAGATGTGTGTAGCAGAGGGAGGGACGGAGAGATTGACAGAAGGACAGACGGACAGAGGAGTAGACGGACGGAAGGAGAGAAGGAGGTGAAGAGAGATGGAAGGAGGAAAAGCAGGAGAAAGAGAATGCGGGAGGGGAGAGGAGGGTGACAGCTGGGCCTCAGTTACCACATAAAACTTAGAAAGCGTCAAGCAGGAGACTCTGAAGACACCGCAGGGACTCTTACCAATATTGATATTCACTCAGACCTGTATCACATTACCACGCCAATATGGCCTTGCCGGGAGCTAGACATTCTCGGGGCGCCTCGGTACATCTTGCAACACGGGACCTTAGCGGTGACACCCTCCACACCTACCCTCAAACAAGATCCACACACCAAAACTCTTTGGATTTTGCCCTCAAGAACGTCCTTGTCTGTCCTTCCATCCAACACAATGGTGAGATAGTAAGTGTAATTACAGTTTGTCTAAATCACAACAAGATGTTCTCTTTGATGTGCCATTAACGTCCTCCTTTTTTCTTTACTCCGTAAGGTGACTTGATAACTTTATACTTTCCTCTATCCCTTTTAGGTGATCATTTTTCTGTCATCGTCTTTTGTATAATGATGTTTTACTTTCTTGTTGTTGTTGTTTACCTAAACCATTAGCCGCTTATTCAGTTATCCAGTATTGTTATAAACTAACAATATATTTCTTTCTATATTTCTTCATCAAAACAACGATTCAGTGAAGTAACAAATATTTGTCCTTCCTTTTCGTCCACCTAACCTTGAGATCACACACATTTTCCGTCCTCCAGACTCGACAATACTCTTCATAATTTATCACTTCTCCCTTATCTTCCTTCTTCACACTCCTCTGAAGTCCGCTTTCTTTTCCTGCCTTTTCTCTTTCCTTGTTTCCTTCCTTATTTCCTTTCTTCCCTTCCAGTTATTACTTGCCGCACAATCTCCTTCAACACACCTGGCATCCCCACCTCAACACACACCATCTCAAACACATGTATACATTAGCCGTCGACCACCATCAGGTAGAGCCTTGGAAATCCGCTGCCAAAGTCTTATTCGGCCACAGTGGCAACTTTGCTTTGAGATCCCCTTGGGTGGCCAAATCCTCTTCCGAAGGTGGACTCCAGTCTCCTGGGACGCCGCGCCAAGGAACACGTAGAAGGTGAACTCCCTGGTGACCGTGAGCCGACGAGGCCTTCCATTGGGATTAGAGAAGAAGAAGGAAAAGAAAGAGGAAGACGAGAAGGAGGAGTGAGAAAAGCAAAATGGATATACAGGGAGAAGCGTCACTGAAGGGAGAAAGAGGAGAGAGCACAGAGGTGCGACAAACATTGGAACCGTGAGGTGACAACCAAGTAAGATCACGATAAGAAAAGAATGAAGACCAAAACTACGGAAAAGAAGAGGAAGGCAAGGCTGCGTCACCCGGGAAAAGGGAGAAGAGGAAGAGGTGGTGGCAGAGTGGCTCAGGGACCGGAGAGAAGAAGAAAAAAAAACAGAAATGAAAAGTACAAGAAGAAGACAGACACCAGGAAGGGAGCAAGGAGGGGAACACGCCAGGACAACGAGGCGACTCACCAAAAAAAATAAAAATAAAAGCTGGGCATTCAACGTGGCTTGTTAATACGTCACGCGCTGAAATGTGCGGACCAAAACGTGTGACAATAAAGAACAAATATTACAAATCCATTAACAAATAGGTGACGCAAGACTGTTAAGACAGGCAGGGTCTAGGGCGTGAGTGAATTGCAGTGGGCGTGTGCGTAGCAAATCACTGGAAAGCAATTAAGGAAGTGTTCTGTGGCACAAGACGCGCCACACCCTCCACAAGGCCGTGCACAGGTGTGGTTCAGACCTGCAGCCTCCACCTCAGGTCTGCTCCTCTATCATCACAAAGGCTTCCTCGGCCTCCCCAAGGACGCTGCTCATAGGATCAGTTCTGGTGTGATTGATTTACGCCAG
>JAXIVD010003038.1:20000-25498 GCA_036785275.1 Cancer borealis
GTTAATTCAGGGACTCCCCCGGTGAGCGACAAAGGTTGAAAAATGTGTCTGGACGCACGCCGAGGACCCGACCGCTGACTTCCTAATAGAGTTATTTTTACCTAGGAAGGAATCGAAATTACCCAAGCGGAGGCGGCGGGTGCTCAGAGAAGCCCAGGTGGAGGGTGCTGTAATTACGAGCAGGTGGGGTGCAGGGTTGGTGAACTGTCATTTCCACAACTCCCCCAACACTCGTACCCCACCATCCTCCCTCCCATCCGGCCACGACTCACCATTTAACAAAACGCTACACGAACAACACTACGTATATTTCATATAAAAAACAGCAATAACTACAGCAAACAAAAGGCTGCTGTAAATACTCCAAAACGTCATGGACTAAAACATATCCGTTAACCTAACATACAAAGTGTCACCATAACATAGTTTCAAAAGTCATCCCTTACACTCTGAGGATATACAGCCCCTTTTCCCACACTGGCTCTACTGTCCCGACTCATTGTTTATAATACCTTGACAACTCCATCTCGGGGGCATCATCCAGACTGGGAATAAGAGGGAAAGGAAAGGGCCAGTGAGGGGGAGGATCCAAGGTGTGCAGAGAGGATGGGGACAAGTGAACACTTGCAAGTAGAAGGGACACTCACCTGAGTCGAGGGATCCCACGCTCTCCTCGTCGTCGGAGCGTTCTCCTAAAAAGAAAAGAAAAAATATTTAGTTTATCCTGAGCTGGAACAAGGAATCAGTTTGTAATTGTGCCTTGATTCAGTCCGTGGCAACGCTCAGCACAGTGTAAGCGAAGAGAGAGGGCCAAACCTACACACAGTTTGCTTTTCATTGTGTAATGGGGGAAACTGTTTGCACTCCGCATGGGTGATGTGAGGACAGATCAACGCAAACAGCACAAGGATGGAGTACCTGCGAGCACTGGGAGCCACAACAGGACAAGAATGTGTTGTAGTGTGATGCCCCTAGAACTGGGGGGAAGGGTGGAAGGGAAGCGAGGAGTGGATCATCCATCGCCCTAAAACCACAGAAGAAGAGACTTGAAGAGAAAGCAACATTCATCCGTAACCCAGTGAGTAAAGGAACACCAAGCCGTAGTCTCCTCATAGAATTACCTTCTCTATACGAAAGAAAAAAAAACATAGATCTTATCCTTTATTTTTTCTAATAAACAGGTAGTACGTACTTCAGGTTACTACGATGCTACCTGGATCTGAGTGATAAATACAAGACAATGAAGACAATTCAGTACTACAAGAAACAGGCTCCATCAACTCCCACAGCCTCAGTGCCTCCCATCCAGCACACACAAAGAGCAGTACGGAATAAATCTTTGTCAGCCAAAAAATAACTTTTACACCAAGATATCTTTTTCCCCATTTGAATAATTAATGTCCTGCTAGTAGTAGTCCATAGTACAAGTAGGTGAACATTCTGCTGGCGAGTCAGTACAACTAATTTGGAAGCAGCGGCCGGCGGAGAGTGTTTGGGCGCCGGCGGTGTTTTGCCGCCTAGGGTACACACACCTCGTCATCCCGTATTCCGTTTCACTGTGTTCCATTGTAATTTTTTACCTACAACTTCCGGGACTCTTGAAGTATTATGAAAAAAAAAGTTAATCCAAACACGTGAGTGATTCAATATTCATTTCAGGCTGCTGTGAACCTTTCTGGATAGCATCGCTCACAAAAAGCGCGAGGGCGAGGGAGCAGTCTGCCGCAGCCCAGGGACACCGGGCGAACGTCACTGGCACTGAGGGAGGCGTCTGAGTAATCTGCCGGTGTAACAAGATCCCTGGGGGGGCACCGCTCCAGACGACGATCCAGGAATGGGGGCCTCAAGGGACATATCCCTCCCCCTCTCTTCCCCATTTTACTCTTCCACCAACCAGGTCCCTTCCCTTCCCTGCCGTGTGGTCCCCTCATACACAGGACCGCCGCTCCACCAGGCTCCTGCGTCCAAGCCAATATACTCGCTGATGAGACACTCTTGGGTCCTCCTCACCTGCCACCGCCGTCGACTCTCCTCCCGCGCCTCTCCCGTCATCCTGCCTAACCACCGCTGCTGCCACCGCCGCCGCCGTCCCTTCCACTCTCATCTTTAATCCCTCCGCGCCACCCTCGCCCTTCCCTCATTTAATGCCTCCTAGTTAAAATTGGTTCACTCCCGCGGCGGCTGGGGTTTAGCTGGCAGCAGCGGCGCCCCTCACGCTGCCCTTTCTCCTGGGACGCCGTATTTGGCCGCTGCTTGCTAGTCACGCATTTACGATATATTGGAGGCGCACAGCATCACAGGGTTCCTCAGCATTCCCTGGGGACCGTAAATACGTTCCTTACAGAACAGGAAGAACCCTAACACACACTCCAAGCTACTTTCCGCTCCGTCCCTGCTGCGTTTCGTCCCTTCCACAATACTCCTCAGGGACACCCTCGCTGCTCCCCCTACGAGTTCACTCTTCTCTAAATTTCGTTACATTCTACCCTGTACTTCACTCCTCCGTCGTTCACCTTTTTCTACCCCTCCAAGCAACACTTCGGGCAACGCTTCACCTTACTAACGTTCTCCTACATATATACTCTTCACTGTTCCGTCGTTCCGTGTGATCTCACCTCACTATAACATACGTCATAGCTGGGAAAATTCTTAAGTGGCTTGAAGACTGACTTTCCGAAAGAAAACAGCACGTTGTGATAAACGGTAAATCATGTAACGGTAAATGATCAAATTTACGTCAATGATATCGATGAAGGTAAGATATGTAGGATATCAAAATTTGCCGACGATACGAAAATCACGAGTAAAATAACTACAGCCACCGATAAACTACAATTACAATCCAACCTCGATATCATAGTCCAGAAAAGTGGCAGATGAAATAAAATGTTGATAAATGTATAGTTTTACATATTGGAAACAAAATTCAATACACAAACTATATAATGAATAGCTCCGAACTTCTAAGGTTAGCCATGAAAAAGGCTTAGGGGTAACTATTAGTAACGACCTTAAACTAAGTAAACATTATTAAGACGTTGTTATAACAGCTAACAAACTGGTCGACTTCATTGGAAAAACTTTTAGGTACAAATCTGAAGTTAACCTTACACTATTTAATGCACTTGTACGCCCTCACCTAGAATACAGTACTTAGTTTTGGTCATCATATTATACAAAAGATATTGTTAAACTTGAGAACACAGAGAAAAGTTACTAAAATTATTACTAAACAAGCCTTACGAAGAACTACTAAAGGAGTTGAACTTATTCAGGTTATCCAAACGTAGGCCACGAGGGGACCTAATTGTGGTACTTAAAATCTTGACAATATTAACATAACTCACTATGTAACTACCAATCTCACAAGCACCACTCGTAACAATGGCTTCAAAATCATTGGTAAGCGTTTTAGATCGAATGAAGCGAAACACTTTTTCGTTAATATAATTGTGAATATTTGGAACAGTTAACAGTAACACAATTGAATCGTATAAGAAAACACTTGATAAGCACCTAGCATCAGTTAACCAAATCGAGTATTTCATTCCTGCGTAATTTGTTGTGTTATACCAATAGCCGTTCCATGATACTTTGTCTATACTACATGATATCGCTTCCTCTCCCGGCCAGCTTCGGCTTGAGGGAGGGTGGATGGGGAAGAGCCTTCCACTTTGCTGCCCATTAGTCTCTATCAAGTAGATATTATAATAATATGTAGCCACACGGACAGCCTCGTTAGATCCAGTAGGATCTATTCTTCCTTTGTAGTCCTTTGTACTCCTTTGTCAAGTGTTGTGTGTACTTCAAACTATCATGTCACCGGATAAGGTTACGTGCTGTGGTCTAGGGGACGCCGAATGTGGTAAATCGAGGAGTTATAAATCAGTGGAAGGTTGTTTGCAATTTCCTGAGACCACTGTTTAAGAGGCGTGAGAGACTGTTGAGTCCGATGGGTGATATCTCATGGTTTTGGATCCTGTGTTTCGTAGAACTGAGAGAGAAGAGAGAGAGAGAGAGAGAAGAGAGAGAGAAGAGGAGAGAGAGAGAGAGAGAGAGAGAGAGAGAGAGAGAGAGAGAGAGAGAGAGAGAGAGAGAGAGAGAGAGAGAGAGAGGGAGAGAGTGTGTGTGTGCGTGTTCAATAATACAGGAAATTCGAGTCAGTAATGGCAGGAGGGCTGAATGAGGGTGAAATAGAAACCTGCAGGAAAATTAAATGGGTTACCACTTTAAGTAGCGACACTATTCTCTCTCTCTCTCTCTCTCTCTCTCTCTCTCTCTCTCTCTCTCTCTCTCTCTCTTCTCTCTCTCTCTCTCTCTCTCTCTCTCTCTCTCTCTCTCTCTCTCTCTCTCTCTCTCTCTCTCTCTCTCTCTCTCTCTCTCTCTCTCTCTCTCTCTCTCTCTCTAGGTTGACACAGCGTAACTCCTTCAGGGACAACTTGGTAAGGAACTGCGTATTACCTCGTGTACAGATAACAATATTTGAGGTTGATTCACTAGTGTGTACGTACGTGGTCCTCATTACCTATTCTGATAAATGGATGTGGAGCTAATGAGGATTTTCTCATCCGGAAGTTGGAAAATGAAACTAAGTAACCTTTATTTTATGCATTATGAACTCTCCTTCCTGTCAAAACTTTAGCGTACCTTAATTCTGCCCCTCACCAATCGCCCCTCACCGTTCGCCCCTCACCATTCGCCCCTCACCATTCACCCCTCACCATTCGTCCCTCACTATTCATCCCTAACCATTCACCCCTTGCCATCTGCACCACTCCAGCCAAGCCTCCAGCAGGAATACATAAAGTAGCACCTCAAAACATTTCCTTCTGTCCTCCCCATGACATAATGGTTATCATGAGGTCAGCTCACGTATTCACACCACTCAACAAAGTGAACGCAGTATAAGCATCACTTCTGGCAGGTTATCTTGGCTACTGTAATGTAATGAAATGACGCGTTAATGTTTCAAATTATGTGTACATGTTTCTGATCACTAAGTATACACGACATAGTAAATACCACGGGGTCATCATCTCAAGCTGGTTCTGTCTGATACGCGTCGAGGAAGACGATGTGTCACTATTTGCTTGATTTTACAAGTTCCCTATCACCTCTCCTTCCCTTTACACTGCTGCTAAAACTCTTGAATGCAGAATGTATGTCTTTTCTATGAATTGATGTTGATTAGAACACACTCACATACTTACATCAGATACAGTGTTTTCTTATTAATTACAGAACACAAATAGTTCCTTTCGATGCGGAAATTATAGGAGTATAAAATGTTCTATGTCATTGAGCAGTATTTTCTTTAATAACACTTGGAACACTTGAGTTTGGTATGCGTGTCTATTCTCTCTAACACATCGGTGAGAAAATAATATGATGTCAAAAATTAATGAACAAGTCTCCCCAGAAATATCACGAAGCGTACGAATAAGTCTTGGGATAGAGGACTTATGTTTTTATTCTTCTCTCTCTTTCCACACACACAC
>JAXIVD010003038.1:35698-40698 GCA_036785275.1 Cancer borealis
CAAAGGTGTGGGTGTTCTTCCAGCAGAACAAAGGTGTGGGTGTTCTGCGTGCAGAACAAAGGCGTGGGTGTGCTGCGTGCAGAACAAAGGAGTGTGTGTGTGCTGCATGCAGAACAAAGGTGTGTGTGCTGCGTGCAGAACAAAGGTGTGGGTGTGCTGCGTGCAAAACAAAGGTGTGGGTGTTCTGCGTGCAGAACAAACGTGTGGGTGTGCTGCGTGCAGAACAAAGGTGTGGGTGTTCTGCGTGCAAAACAAAGGTGTGGGTGTGCTGCGTGCAGAATAAAGGTGTGGGTGTGCTGCGTACAGATCAAAGGTGTGGGTGTGCTGCGTGCAGAACAAAGGTGTGGGTGTGCTGCGTGCAGAACAAAAGTGTGGGTGTTCTTCCAGCAGAACAAAGGTGTGGGTGTTCTGCGTGCAGAACAAAGGCGTGGGTGTGCTGCGTGCAGAACAAAGGAGTGTGTGTGTGCTGCATGCAGAACAAGGGTGTGTGTGTGTGTGCTGCGTGCAGAACAAAGGTGTGTGTGTGCTGCGTGCAGAACAAAGGTGTGGGTGTGCTGCGTGCAGATCAAAGGTGTGGGTGTGCTGCGTGCAGATCAAAGGTGTGGGTGTGCTGCGTGCAGATCAAAGGTGTGGGTGTGCTGCGTGCAGATCAAAGGTGTGGGTGTGCTGCGTACAAAACAAAGGTGTGGGTGTTCTTCGAGCAGAACAAAGGTGTGGGTTGTGCTGCGTGCAGAACAAAGGTGTGGGTGTTCTTCGAGCAGAACAAAGGTGTGGGTGTTCTGCGTGCAGAACAAAGGTGTGGGTGTGCTGGGTGCAGAACAAAGGAGTGTGTGTGTGCTGCATGCAGAACAAAGGTGTGTGTGTGCTGCGTGCAGAACAAAGGTGTGTGTGTGCTGCGTGCAGAACAAAGGTGTGTGTGTGTGCTGCGTGCAGAACAAAGATGTGTGTGTGCTGCGTGCAGAACAAAGGTATGGGTGTTCTTCAAGCAGAACAAAGGTGTGGGTGTTCTTGGAGCAGAACAAAGGTGTGGGTGTTCTGCGTGCAGAACAAGGTGTGGGTGTGCTGCGTGCAGAACAAAGGTATGGGTGTTCTTCAAGCAGAACATAGGTGTGGGTGTTCTTCGAGCAGAACAAAGGTGTGGGTGTTCTGCGTGCAGAACAAAGGTGTGGGTGTACTGCGTGCAGAACAAAAGTGTGGGTGTTCTGCGTGCAGAACAAAGGTGTAGGTGTTTTGCGTACAGAACAAAGGTGTGTGTGCTGCATGCAGAAGAAAGGTGTGTGTGTGTGTGTGTGTGTGTGTGTGTGTGTGTGTGTGTGTGTGTGTGTGTGTGTGTGTGTGTGTGTGTGTGTGTGTGTGTGTGTGTGTGCTGCGTGCAGAACAAAGGTGTGGGTGTTTTGTGTGCAGAACAAAAGTGTGGGTGTGCTACGTGCAGAACAAAGGTGTGTGTTTTGCGTACAGAACAAAGGTGTGGGTGTGCTGCGTGCAGAACAAAGGTGTGGGTGTTCTGCGTGCAGAACAAAGGTGTGGGTGTTCTGCGTGCAGAACAAAGGTGTGGGTATTCTGCGTGCAGAACAAAGGTGTGGGTGTTCTGCGTGCAGAACAAAGGTATGGGTCTTCTGCGTGCAGAACAAAGGTGTGGGTGTTCTGCGTGCAGAACAAAAGTGTGGGTGTGCTGCGTGCCAACATGAGGGAGCCGCCACTGTTATTTCTTACAAACTATGGTGGGCTTTGCGAGGCAGAATCTCCAAGCCATACACCAACATCCCTCGCAAGGCAGCTTGCAGGCAGGTTTAACGTAGTAAGTATATGGTATAATCTTTAGATAACGAAACACAACAAGAAGAAGACATATACTGCTGCTGTTGTGTCTGTCTCCATCTGAGTTTCTATTTCAGTTGTATCTCCAGAACACAAGTTATCTATTTCATTCCTACCAAACACTGTAAACGAGCAGACATACTATATATTTTCTTCTTACAGTCTATAGACTCAATACGAATATATTCACAGACGCTACATAAAGCAAGTCTCGCAAGCTGCTGCCTCGTCCCTCAGCGGAGCAGCATCTCTGCTCTCCAGCTGTCGTCTGTCCGCCATTGGGATGGATTTACGGGCTGCTGTCCTGATACTGCTAACCTGACAGGACAAGGGTCGATACCTCCTCCAGGCGTCGACGTGTCTCTTGGGTTGATGTCTTTCCTTGAAGAGGCATCGACTGGCCTTCAATACTAACATATTGCCTTTATGTCTGCCCCGTCTTACCTCGTGTATAGACCAATGATGTGAAGACGTCAGCCTCCACATGATATACACTCCTTTATATTTTGTCTACTCCTGTCCCTCGTCCATTCTATGAGCGTCTTTCAGTGATAAGTTATAGTGCCGGAAGAACGTGGGTTTGATTCCCTTTATATTGTAGAATGTCTGTTGTCCTAAACTGCTTGTATCCGCTTGCCTCATCTGAGTTTTTCGAGGTTGCGTTGCTAAAGCGTTTGAGGCCTGGGAAGCACACTGGTCTTCTGTGAGCCGTCGTTTCTTAAAACATCTCAGCTGTATCAGATTTACACCAAACATCGTCGGAAAATTATGGTGTATCCGAACTTAATACATTGGGGATGCCGTTAACACCAACACATTAAGACATTAACATCCGTGAATTCAACTCTATTTACACTGAAACCGTTGATCCTTAGTGGTGATACTGTCAACCATCTGGATGGTCCCACTTCCTATGCCATATCAGTCGTTCAACAATGATATTTGACAAAGCAGAGTCTGATGCTCAAACACTTCTCTTTCTTTTCTATGGATTTTATTCGTTACCAGAAAAGTTATGCTTAAATAAAGACTACCTCTCAAAGATGAACACATGGTATTGTATGTAATGTTAAATGGCTATTATTAAATATTTCAAACTGTTTCTAATGTTTATTGCTAGTTGTCGTTCTAGGCTGACGTCACTTATCTCATCTGGTGACGTACTAATGTGCGTCATTGACTCAGGAAGGGTGGATGCATCCAAGTGTCTCTAACCTGTGAATCGCGGTGATCCATAATCAGACCACATTCGTGCGACCTCCCATTCTTCGTGGCAAAAAATGTGGCCTTCGTTCAACGTGGGTAAAAGGGATTATGGTGACGTCTTCTGCAGGTTGCTGCAGTGGTTCCATGTTGGCAATGATCCTTATAGTGAAATCTCATGGGAACGCTACGCACGTGGTTAGAGTTGATAATGTTTTAAGTCAATTGGTCCTTAAAGATGACTCACAGACACATACGATGTTGCCACAGTTGATAAATGTGTTAGTATCATGCTAACTTAGTACGATTATTAAGTTCTGTCAGTTTTGTTTTTAAATGGTTAGCCGGTTTAATTTTAGTTGGCTCATTGAAGCACATACTTGATCTTTTGAAAGGAACATAAATAGAGGAGAGACGCATCCAGTGAATACGGCGACTGCTTAGCTTGTTATGATTTTTCATTAGCAATCTTTCTCATACAAAGTATTGCGATCTCGTGAGTTGACTTGGAATCAAAGGTATCTTATATAAATGTTCTTTTTTTCTTCTTATTCACTCGTCCGTTGATCATTACCTGACCGCTGGAAACACACAGCTCCTGGATTACCATCAACATGATTCTCAACTTCAAAGGTATAATCTTTTTTTTGAGTTAGAGATGATGTGACTCACTGCATGAGCTTTCCATTGTTTTCTGAATCTTGCGTAAATATTCAAATTTCATTACAAGTAATAAAGAAAATTAAGAAATTTGTTTCGTTTTCAGTGTTTCAAAAGATTAAAACACTTCCTTGGAACGTGTTTCTTTTTTCTTTATGAAAACTCATTTTGAAACCATTGATCCCCACAAGTGCCATGCCATTCTCAGTTATTACTTCACACTGTCCATGTTTCAATAAATTTTCTTATTTATTGCTCGAACAGTCACTTTTAAGAGTGAATTTTTGCAATGTTTCAAGGTTGAAATCGGTAACCTCCGAGCGTGGACAGCCTGGCCGGTCAAAATCTTATGAGTTTCTTTGATTTCTGAAAGTCGTTTGTGTCACTCGAGGCACGCAATCTTCACCGTAAATCTCGGTCAGCAATTGAAATTTTCCGTTGATGTTTTGAAGAACTTGACATGAGCCTTCACGTTAACTTGTACATTTATGCAGACGGACATTTTCTGACCAAGTGTAAGAACTCGTCTATACCAAGGTAAACAAATACATGATCCAGTTATGACGAAAATTCGAACCATGAGCAAATGTATGACTTGTATGATGTGACACCACGGAGATCCTGACACAAAATGCCTCAGTCGTCACATTAACAGTCACACGTTTGTGTGAAGGTCCTGCGACAGCGAATTGACGTCCCTGATTTTTGTGGTGGATGCCTCGCATACGTATGGGCAATTTATGGTTGCTTGTTAAATTCCAAGCCTCATACATGTAAATCCTATTTCATAAATTTCCATTGCCTGAAAACTGAAGAGAACACGGACGTCACAGCAGAGTGATCGCATACCTCGCAATATATAACAATGTCTCCATATCTCATATTTCTTAAATGAAGGACTTGATTCATTACAAAAGCTATTTCTAGCACGATGATTGAATAAAATGCGTAAAAACAAAGAAAACATTAGATTAAAAAAACAGAGTATTTAACAAGTCCATGTACTTTCTCTTTTTTTCATCCTCACCACAGGTAGCAACGCTGCCATCCATTTTTGTGTGGGTGGCAGGTGATAGCATGTTACCAATACACATGTTCACTTACCAACTCTTAAACGTTGCTCCTTAACTTTGTGTACGAGTGTTGTTACCTTCTTCCGTTACGCCTGTGCCGTCTCTGAAATCTATCTTTGCAATCTGTTGGTTAAGTAATTTCAGAAGGAAGATTTTTGTGGCATTGATTTTTACTGGAAACCGTAATTGTGAATGAAAAAGATATAATTTAGGTTTCGATTCAGGCACCGAAAGCAGCACTTCTAT
>JAXIVD010003038.1:45698-48198 GCA_036785275.1 Cancer borealis
AAAACGTAAGTACGTTTACGGTAAGACCAGAAGGTTGCGTCCAGGACACACCCGCTGCGCTCCCAAAGGACACGGCAATAAAGGGCTGCCGTCAAGTCTTTGTTGCCGGAACGACCGTCAATGGTAACCGCGCGTCCGATGGTACAGGGGAGTATGGGGGAGAGCAGAACAATGGAAGGGGAAAGGGGTCTCGGTCTCGAGAAAGCCTCAGAACTGGGAAGGGGAAGAGGTGCCACAAGGATGAGGTCTATGTGTTGGAGAAGCCAATATGGTGCAGAGTGTGAAGTGAAGCATTCATCACCATCACCAAGGAAAGCAGAGGCAGAAGGGCGTTGCTTCATTCATCCGCCGACACAGTTCCGTGAGGCGTCTTGAAGTGAGCCTCCATGCAGACTTTCCTTCCATTTTGAACACCTCCAGACATGATCGATCAATTTACTCCAAACACAAGCTTTGTGAGCGTCCTTTGGTATCCTCCATTCAGGGTAATTTCTTTTAGATATAACCCTAAAAGCAACATCCATCTGAGAAAAGTACACCACACATCTGTTCACGGTGTGCAAGTAACAGGCATCTCAAATCTGTCATTCCATAGTTTTGCGAAAACAAATGTAACTAAAGGCATGAAATTGCCTCTTCATGTCACTTTTCTATGTTTATGTCTCGTTTCAACAAAGATCCAAATCTGATCTTCATATATACCGAATATTCCATACATTCTTGCTGAATGACTTCATATTACAATAATCCAGGCCAGTCTGTCTAGGGACTTCCTGCCGAAATTCACCTTTGTTAAGAACTATGCTACCAAACCATGAAATACTCTGAGATATCGATATCCACGCCCCACACAAGAACAGATTGCATGGCTTCATCTAGTGAGCCTTCAAACACCAAACCTTGAACTTGGCACAAAGGACCTTAAGACTTAAAGGTTTCCCTTCCTTATGTAGTGTTTTAAGAGTCGTCAGCAGGTCTTTGATGACTCGTCGAAGATTATATCGTTATCGGCAAAGTTGAGATCAGCAACCTTAATATTGCCAACAGATACTTTGCAATAAGACTGATCCATGACTCTTCCCACGAAGCCATCAACACATGTCAAAAAGTAATGGAGCAGGGATGCAGCCATGTCTCAGAAGGGAGTACAGACAAGTCATTGGAACAATATTTTTTCCAGGAAGATTACGAAGCCTTAGCTCCTATATAACCTCTCAACGCACTTAATCCAATGCGATTTTGATATCGACATACGACGTATCTGTTGCCAAGACTCACAGCAGCGCTCCGTAAGCTGTTGATCTACCAAGAATGAACGCAACCAGCTCACATCTTTAAGACAAGTCTTTCAGCGAGTTAATGCATCCTTGCACTAACTCCAAGTGAGGGACCATACTGCCTTGCACAGTGAGTAAAATGACCCCTAGATAATTCTTGCAATTCTGCTCGTCCCCTTCACCTGTCCTAGTAAGGACGACCAAACTACTCCAGTCAGGAGGAGTAGTACTGGACAACCGTGCGGCTTTCATGACTGCATGAAACCCACATATCATAGTTTCACTTCGAGCTTCCAGAAACACCATGCCAATTTCATAAAAACTCCTGCCTTCTGCCTTACAGTCTTGACACAGCCTCTCTACCAAGGCAGATTGTGGTTTTGTCTAGTTCACTAATGCAAAGGTTAACCAGTATATTTAATCCTGTCTCTCTTTTACTGGTTGGCTCTGGAAAACCGGTCTTTCTGTGTTTTTTCTGCTTCCCTTGTACCTAAACTGCTTCAAGATGGGAGTATCAAAACATCCCTGAAACTATATTTGCTACATACCTCTCAAAACTTTTCTGCTGTATATCTTTCAAAGACTAAGCGAGTTTTGTTCATTTTGCAAATTGTATTTAAAGTTATTGCCCTTCTATTGTAAAAAAAAATTTGAATAAATTGATTAAACAAATATAAAATTAAGTGGTATTACACTTTTTTCGCTTCCCAATGGATCACACGAGGTAAAACGCACTCTATGACTTTGGCTGCTGCACAATGTACTCTTCGGCAGCTTCAGCCTTGAGAGTTTCAAATGTGAAAACATCCCACATCTGTACGTGTTGTATGCATTGAATCGTTTTGACTTCCGCTGCATACTCGTAAGGACACGTTAGATTCTTAATTTTCTCAATGTCAAAACCCAAACAATCATATCTTGAGATTGTGTCTAGTTCTGACGTGCAGCTTGAATGTTGCACCAATCATTTTGTGATCAGCTGCACTGAAGTATAAAATAAAAAATTGAAATAAAATTCAATTAATAAATAAATTAAAACCACATAACTGAGAAAGTTCTGCAGCTCTGAATGATCCACCAAGGAATACACATGTGTAACTTTCTGGTAACTTTCTGTGGACGAAATGGAGAAAATATGTGCTAGGGGTGTGATGGAGTGCAAATGTGTCTCAGGAGCTGATCTGAAGGAAACAGACGTGCTATGACTGTGCTGGGTAGAGTAA
>JAXIVD010003039.1:0-15000 GCA_036785275.1 Cancer borealis
CCTCTTCTTCTTATTCTTAGTCCTCGCCCTCGCCCTCGTCCTCGTCCTCGTTCTCGTCCTTGTCGTCTTCCTCCTGCTTCTCCTCCCTCTT
Source organism: Cancer borealis (assembly GCA_036785275.1). Lineage (NCBI taxonomy): Eukaryota > Metazoa > Arthropoda > Malacostraca > Decapoda > Cancridae > Cancer > Cancer borealis. Next base: position 92 of record JAXIVD010003039.1, read on the forward strand.
TCCAAAAGCTTTTCAGGACTTACTCCCACCGTCTTTCCTTTCTTGCTCTACTTCCAACACTTTTTGTTTTTTCATCTCTCTCTCTCTCTCTCTCTCTCTCTCTCTCTCTCTCTCTCTCTCTCTCTCTCTCTCTCTCTCTCTCTCTCTCTCTCTCTCTCTCTCTCTCTCTCCTAAAATAAGTAACGTCTCAAGGGAATGATAACTAGAATTTTCGTGGACCCATAAAAATATATAAAGTAAAATATTTTGCGGCAGCTGTCGGCAATATCATTAGCATAAATATTTCACCCAGAGATAAATTAATCTTGCTTTACTTTTTAATAGTAAAAAAGAACTCTCTCTCTCTCTCTCTCTCTCTCTCTCTCTCTCTCTCTCTCTCTCTCTCTCTCTCTCTCTCTCTTTCTCTCTCTCTCTCTCTCTCTCTCTCTCTCTCTCTCTCTCTCTCTCTCTCTCTCTCTCTCTCTCTCTCTCTCCCCCATGCATTACCAATTCTAAAATATGTTGTTATTTTGTTGAAACACAGTATAGTTTTCCTTAAGACTTCCTCCCCCTCGTCTTCCTCGACCCTTCGCTTGTGTGGACTTTAAAAGCTGGTAACCTCGTTGGTAGCCAAGAGGCTTTCAATATACCACACGCTACCCCTGTTTTGCTTCTCCTCCTCATCGTGATTAAATATTCTCTCTTCCATCCCAGGGTCCACACTTAGGAAAATGTCCAGGTCGCTGAGGAAGAATCTAGGAACTGATTCTTAAGTTTTACGTAGTGGAGGTGAGCTAAGGTCAAAAAGATGTTCAAGAAATACAATCACCCTTTTTCCACAACCTTTTTCTACAACCACTAAACTATAGCTCCAGAATTTTCTTTTTTTACAACTATACTACTGGAGAAAAAATAACTAATAGTATGACTAGTGTGTTTATTTTTGACACTTTAATGTTGACTCGCTAATCCGTCATGGCGATTCGATATTCGTATCTGCATCAGGCATCGCTAGCTAAAATTAGTATTCTGTAAGCCTATGATGTTAAAGCCACGCAACACACCACACTCAAAAAGATTAGGTACCACTCCAGCCTGCTGTTAAAGGTAGGTCATGTCAGCCTTCACTACTGCATCGCTCTTCAGACAACCACAACACCACCACCACCACCACCATCACCACCACTGACCACGAAGCTTTCCAAAGTACATTCAACTCGTCACGTTCAAATTTAACAGGTTACAAGAAATGAATGAGAGAGAGAGAGAGAGAGAGAGAGAGAGAGAGAGAGAGAGAGAGAGAGAGAGAGAGAGAGAGAGAGAGAGAGAGAGAGAGAGAGAGAGAGAGAGAGAGAGAGAGAGAGAGAGAGAGAGAGAAGAGAGAGAGAGAGAGAGAGAGAGAGAGAGAGAGAGAGAGAGAGAGAGAAGAGAGAGAGAGAGAGAGAGAGAGAGAGAGACAGAGAGACGTGTTTTACCATTCCCTTATCACCCTGCCTCCATGTTTACACAGACAAGGGAGTGAGAGAGACAGCGGACCAGCTCATTATCCCTCAGAAACAATGGTCCGATCGGTTATGAGGAAGAGGAGTTGGAGGAGGAGGACCCACAATATAGAAGAAAGGATCCCCAAGAAGAGGTAGGGAGGGGGGAGAGGGGGTTGTGTGAATCGAAAATATGAAAAATAAAACAATAAATGAAAGAAAACGATAACTGAAAGCCGATAAAGAAAATACTTCTATGCAACGGTAACTGAAGTGGAACAAATACTGCTGCCGATATGAATTTTCCTCTTCAGTAACGCTAAGTCATTTTCCCTCCCTCCCCTCCCTCCCCTCCCTCCTTAAGGCTTAGAGGCTGGTGTAAGATAAACGATCAATATATCAGTGGAAAAATATCACTTTCCACTCCAGTGCTACTTAAGAAGACTGTTGGTGAAGATGGGAAGGTAAGCTATGAACACCCACTTGACGTAATCTATCTCACTTGAACACGCCATAAATAACCACCATCGATATCATTATAAGCTACACACCCACTTATTTTTATCACTAAGTCACTCTTTTTTTTGGGGGGAGGGGGGTGGGGGGGGGGGCGGTGCTGGGTAGTGTTGTTGGGCCTGACATACTTTCACGCGATAAGTGTGAAAAATATACATTATATCTAACTTGAAATGTTGAAGTTTATATACATTAAAAAGGATGGCTCAGTATCACTTTACATGACCCTCCCCCTTCTTCCTCCTTAAAAAAAATGAATAGATAGATGAATAAACAAAACAAAACAAAACAAATAAAATAAAATGAATGGCTGAATTATGGCTCGTACCTTCTGAAGAGCATTTTATGAACATTGTGTTGCTACATAATATTACCTTTAATGTTATGAAGTGCTTATGAAACTCACGAACACACACAACTTGATGCAACAGGAGTAAAATTTCCCTTACAAAACGGTCCCATTTCCCTCTGGTACATGATGGAGCAAGACTTAACTGGTCACTCCTTCACAGACAACAATACGTAGACCAGTCCATTCTAGTGTTGTGTACGATTAAAAGGACTCAACTCATTCCCATGTGAACACACACAATGTTTGTATATTTCCCACACTGTATACCTAGAGTTGGGAATACACAAAATTGCACATAAAGACATCATCAAAGGTACACAATAGTAAATGAAGATTACTGAATCATAACACTGCACGTAAAGGGAAAAGGGAATATAATTGGTATAAATGTTTTGTTCTTAAATTGGAGACCTTCATATTCTCAAATTTAATCAAATAAATATCTACTGTATCATATTTTCAAAGAGGGAATCTGATGGTCTTTCCTGTACTGTAAATAGAATCCAGACTCACTAGGAGGAGGATCCCTTATCACCTCCCTTTTCCCCTTGGTGCTGAAAGTAACCCTTAGGTGTACTCACTGGCAGTGTAACCGAACTCGTCCTCCTCCTCAGTGTCTGCTGCTTTCTCTGCTTTGGATCTCCGCATGGCTCCTGCACTCGCTCGGTCAATCTGGGAAGGAGAATGTCATGAAAAAAAAACTGTGTATGTGGAAACTGATCAATTGAATCTTTGGTATAATCATTGCTATTTTCTCCTTATTATCCTCTTCCTCTTCTTGTATTTCTGACACTACTTAGTCAGTCAACTTAAATCTAAAATCAAGTCTTATTATTATCAATTTGATTTTACTTTATTTTGAATTTTAATGCATAACTGATTACAAAAATACTCATTCAATTATAAATTACCAATACTGTTTGTATTTTTCAGGGATCACGTTCTTTAAAACACACTTCCCCATATATATGCATATTGTTGATATAGTAAGCTTTGAAAACAGTGAAGAAAAAAAACCAAATAAAAGTAATAAAAAATAAAAATAGTAATAACAGATGTCTTCTCTGCCACTACACAAACTAAAGATAACTAACTACCCAGCTTTTTTCGCCTCAATAAAAACTTTGGACTAAATTTTTGCAGCTCACCTCCACGCCCTGCTTGGTGTCAATGCGACCCTGCTGGTAGTGCACATCGTCAAGGTCATTGTCAGAGTCCTCGGTGGTCTGGCGCCGGTTGAAGGGCTTCTTAAGGTTGGCTTGGATCTCCTGCTTCTTGATGTCAGACAGGCCAGGCTGGGATGCAACAGCGGAGGGATGGAAGAAGCATGAGATGAGACATAAAAAAATAAATATGAAAGTAAAAATACAATGAGAAAAAAATGTATATGCATGATACACCAAGGCATTCTTAGCAATCCCATTTTACTGGATTTCTAGAGAAATCAACATTTTTTCCCACTCAAAACCTACTTTTAGATCACTTAGTAATCAAACTTTTATTTGCACATATTTCATAATATATTCATTCTAAAAATACTTTAAATCATATTTTCAAATACTACATTGATTAGCAAAACATTCTCCCATTCCCTTATCTCGTCTATGATCTGCAAACTCCAGGCAGTAAAATCTTCAATCTCTACATGCTCTCTATGCATTAGTATTTTTCAATGACTATTGTTTATGACTTCACTGCATCTCCGTAATGAGATGAGAACAAAATGCATTGGTGCACACATAACAATGGAATATACATATCTGTAGCAGAATGCAACAAAAGTTATCACAATGGCAAAAAAAGTAAATAAACTGGATGGATGATGATAGCATGAATGAAGTAAACAAAATGTGAAAATGTATAAATAGCTTTTAAATAATAACAAAATAATAGCAATGGTAGAGAAACAAGGTGCAAAAATATTTATATATTTATATGCATAATGAAAAATTAATAAAGGAAAAAATTTCTTGCAAAACATCAATATATTAAAATAAAATAAAAGTTAACTGATGGCATATATATATAAATAAATTATATATATATATATATATATATATATATATATATATTTATATATATATATATATATATATATATATATATATATATATATATATACATATATATATATATATATATATATATATATATATATATATATATATATATATATATATATATATACATATATATATATATATATATATATATATATATATATATATATATATATACATATATATATATATATATATATATATATATATATATATATATATATATATATATATAATATATATATATATACATATATATATATATATATATATATATATATATATATATATATATATATATATATATATATATATATACATACATACATACATACATACATACATACATATATATATATATATATATATATATATATATATATATATATATATATATACACATATATATATATATATATATATATATATATATATATATATATATATATATATATATATACATATATATATATATATATATATATATATATATATATATATATATATATATATATATATATATTTATATATATATATATATATATATATATATATATATATATATATATATATATATATATACACATACATACATACATACATACATTTCCAATTCATAAAAAGTAGCTGTGTTCTTCATGATCCCATAATAACACGCATACTGTTTAAATTGTACAATGGGTCTTTTGCCAAATTATTGTCTAACTATTCTTAGGACATTCAAAACCAAAGTTTCATTTAATATGGATGCATTCAGAGTTTATCCTGTAACTGTTAAAACTAAGCAAATACTGAACACAAATAATAAAATTGCAAAAAGGAAAAAATTAATGGCAGGCAAATCATTAGGGAAAAATTAATGCAATGCAAAATAATGACAAATGACATTTTTAGGAGGGTGTAAAAGCAATCCTGAGACTTCAATACACTATGCCCCACTAGGGATCTGTATTTAATCTGGAGCCATGCTGGGTTTCCCTCCACAAATCTTCCCTCAGTAGCATCCACCAGATATCCTCCCTCTATAACAAATAAATGGTCACCTATGATGACCAAACTTCCCTCTGGGTCACAATAAAAATTCCAGTCTCACCTCAGCACATCCTGCCACACTGCCACACCAAATGACAAGTGTATTGGTCTTGAAATGGATATGGAATGGTTATTTATGATGTCTTTTATTACTTTTAAGTTACAAATAATTCTGTAATGTACAGCATGATGTAGTTAACATGAACTGCATCTATTTCTTGGGATCTTGAACATGATCTTAAGAGGCTCACAACATGTTAAAAATGTTCAGACTACTGCTACACCCACACGAGACAAAACCTAACATAACACCTGTTCATGAAGCAATGACTTATATTGTGTTATGATAAATTCCTCACGTCAAAATATATCTTCCCTTTCATAGATTCCTCTAAAACTTCCACTATTGTTCCAACTGCAAATAAACAAACATATGGGTTCTAGTTTGCAGCCTGAACATAAGCCAATGGAATTTATAGAAAAAATATATATTGGGGAAAAAAGATACTAGAAATATACTATAGGCCTGCCAATCCCCAATCTCATGACATTACACAAACAAATAATTCAGCTGCCGATAATCTGTAGTACTGAAGAAATAGACACATACTTACACTTTTTAAGAATTTTGCGACCCGGTGACCCCCAAAAATAATCAGCCAATCGTGAAATGAACGTCTCATAGTGATCAGCCAATTATCATCTGTCCCTCTTAGAATGCATCAGTTAAAATCACGTGCTGCCCTGAGTCACTACACCATATCAAGAGTGAAGGTTTGCATGGCACACTCATCTTGGGGAGACTAAGGTGGTGTGGAGGCTCACCAAGGGACAAACACAACTGACTCATGTTTATGCTGCTTCACACTATTAGCAGCTCAAGGGTTTCCAAAAAGCAATATTAGAATACCACATAATATCATAACTTGCGAAATATACAACTCTGTCATATGTATGGATTCTAATAACTTATCAAAATGGGAGATTGAACACATTTCTAATATCCATCATGTAGCCATACTATAAAATAGTACTGAGATTTCATAATATATGTAATCTGATGTAATTCTAGCAGAGCAGCTCAAGGATGAAATATGTGTCTATTTTGATACTGAGTCTGCTAATCCTATAGGAGCTAAGATAATAAAACCAACACTTGAATAACTTCAATGATAACCATAACAATAACTGTTGATCCAGAGTATGGCAACACCTGTGAGTGGTTACACGGGTACACAGCTCCACCAAAACCTGTTATGGCCTGCGGGTCTTGGGAGCCTAGAGGATATCAGGTTTCATTTGCCTCTGATATATGTTACTATCAACATTTCAGCAGACTTCCCTTATGGAAATGTCTTCTATATCAATATTCTTTAAAAAATATGCACAACATATGCACTACCTAGGAATGATATATGATATTGACTGAGAGAACAATGCTATTCTAGATATATCAGGAGGTTGACACTTGTCAAGGGGAACTACTTGCTGCTCACCTTTCCATGCAGTCATAACAATAGGTCACTCTAAACTATTTTCTCTAATATATCTATAAAAATCATTCTAGTGCACTCTTGTCATGAGTCAGCTTCAGAGGAAAATAAGATCTGAGATCATGCAGAGATGAAGAAGAAGCAGGGCAAGGGAAGGAATAGTTTAGATGGGTGTGTGGAGACTCAGGTCTCGGTTTTGGCACACAGCAGCAAGGTTGAGATAAAGAATATAAAGGATTAGGAGTCAGAGCTTATGGACAATTTCAACAGAGCTGGTTAGAAAGCAATCACTGTTGGGTTCCATAGGAGTACAGTGAAGGCAATGGTGTGCACGCTATAGAGACAAGAGTGAACGTGGGCAGTGTCATATGTGAGCTTCATGCTGTGCCCAATATCCTCTGGTTCCAAATGTGGAGACCTGGGATATCTAAAAGGGCCTAAGTACAGAGGCACGATTTTATGGAATGCTGGCTGGCAGCCTCACCTGGTCGATGGTGGGCGTATTGGTGGGAGAATGAGCAGGGCTGTCGTAAGGGGAGACGGGCTGCGTGGGCACTTGGGCGGCCAAGTGTTCGCTGACTGACCCCCCAACACACCACCAACCCTGATACAGGTGTGGATCCTTTCTCCAGTCGTATGTGTATTTGTCTACTTCCGGATCATTTAAAGAATGTATTGGGATATCTTCTAATAAAATTTGGGTCTGTATAATGTTACTGTCTAGATCCACATCATTATTTTTACACTGCATCATATCAAGCTCAGAATTATTTTGCAATGATTCACTTTGTACAGAGCTACTATAAACTAATCCATTTGTATGCGGGTAAGTTCTTACAGTTTCAATTTCTTCACATTCTATTAGTATGGGTTCACAGGACAACTCCATCATGAAAGATTCACTGGGTGGAGGCATGTCTTTAGGCGAGTCAGCTTCATGTAATGATTCCTCCACAGGGGGACCATCAGAGGGAGGTGTGTCCATGAGGGGAGTGTCTGAGGGAGGGGTATCCATTTTGGACCCATTTGGTCTCGTTCTTGTGACACCGTAATGGGGACAAAAATGTTTTAATTGAAATATTCTTTGACTTGCTGTACTACCACTACTGCTTGTACTATTTTCCTGATCACTACTGTCTCCTTCATCCTCAATCACTGGTTCGGGTTCACTCTCCTTAGTTCTCTGAGCTCGCACATGCCAATGAGCCAATGCTGCACGGGCGTAATAATAGTATGGATTGACCAGTGAGTCCGGGTCCTCAGGTTCAGGTATAGGGGACTCCGGCACAAATCTCACAGGCTCTGGACACGATTCGTGGATTGGGGTGGATGTCTCGGGTATAGATGGTGCCACAGGGGCTCTTGATTCCTGAGGGTAGGGTCTTCCAGCATGTCTTGGCAGCTGCTGCTCAGAGCTGACCTCACGGACTGAAGTTCTGGCCTGGAGGGGCAATGTGAAAGCTGCAGCTACTGTGTAGGGGTGAAATGATGATACCAGAGAGTTATAAAGGGAGAAGCATAGAGTAGAGGTGGTGAGGGTGATGTTGTTGGTGAATAGACACAAGGTGGTCGTGAAAGCCTGAGCTATTGTGGGGCACATTAATTTGGAGATTCCAGAAAAAGAGAGAGATCAACACAAAGGGTAAGACGACACAGAGGAAGGAGCGTCCAGATCTGCTGCTGCCAAATGGTCAGCAAGTAGGTAGTAGTACGTCCCTACCAAAGCAGGTGACACCCTCGAGGAGGTCAGCAGGAAGCTGCCCAGCCTGTCACACTCAGCACAATGGTAAGAAACAGTTTCCTGCCTAAAAATGATTACTGTATGCACTTCACCACATCAATAAATGTTTCCTGACTCAAAAATATGCAGATGGCAAAAGAAACCCTGCATCACCAAACCAGATGTGATCCATGGAGGAAGATTAGATCTGGTTGAGGATATGTACTTCATGGTGAGTAGAGAGATGGGTTCAATGAGTGTGGTGAATGGTCTGACACTCACCTGGATCAGTTCTGGAGTGGGTGTTCTGGCTGGGGTGATGGAGGTAGGATAGCGGGTACCCAGACGACTCACATCTCGTGAGCCGGGAGCAGAGTTGGCTGGTGTCTAAAAAGAAATGATACCATGATCACCATAAGTTAAAGGTGAAGAAAGTAACTCAGACAATAGAAGTAAAGACCAATATACTAAATCATTTTGATGATATTTTCTACAAAATTTCATATACAGTAGAACCTCACAATACAAGTTTAATTCATTCCATGACAGAGCTCGTATTGCAATTTACTCGTTTTACAAATCAACTTTTACAATTGAAATGAAATGAAATATAGTAAATCCATTCCAGTCCAAAAAATACACACAAAAATCTTTTTTATGGCTTTTTAAAACAGAAAAAGTGCATTGTCAATATGCTTTGGTTTCATTTGCTTGCTAGGTCCACCACATGCACTACTCTCTCATGGTTTTCAATTATTTCCTTCTTCAACTCTATTGTAAACATCGTTTTTATTCTTATTAGCACTATGCTTTGCACAAACTTTCTACTGTACTTTTACTGTGACCCGTGAGAGAAATATGAAATTACAGGAGTATTTATTGCAATGTTTTACTTTTTTCATTTTTTATGCTGTCATCAGTAGTGTTAATAGAATTACTCACCCATTGCACTAAGCTCTGCACCACAAAAGTGACTGGGTTTCCAGTCTTCTTGATGACTTCCACAGCTTTTTCATGAGTTGCTCCTCGTAGATCAACTCCTTCAACCTCAAGGATGCGGTCACCAGTCTACCAAGACAACACGTCAGTAATCACCACTATTGTTAGTAACTGCATACCAATGGGAAATGACATCCATAGTCATCAAGGGAAATTAGTGGTTAATGAAACTTATATACAATAACCTTACTGCTCATATTATACAACTTTACACAATGATATAGCACAAGCCTGCAAAACAATCATGTAGAAACTGTGACCCATTTATCACAGTATTTTAGAGAAACCAAAGGAGGTAATATACAGATTATGGATATATATTCCTGAGACAAAATGACACAACAATTATGACTAAGGTGACACCTGATGAACATACCTTTAAGTGGCCTCCTTTTCCGGCCGGAGAATCAGGAAGCACATTTTTGATGAATATTCCAGTAACGGAGGATCCAGACCAACTGAGATCCACCTTCCCCCCAACGATGGAGATGCCAAGAGAGTTCTTGTCATCTCGACGCACCTGCAACACCATTTTTATATATGAATTTAAAGTATTACAGTATGAGTAATGTATGTGATTAAACGTCAGTGTATGAAAACATTTGCCTATAATTACAACAATCGCAAATTCAGTTGTACTTAAGCACGTTTTGATCACAAATTTGATTTCAATTTGAAGAAAATCAAAATCTCAAAACAGATACAAGATAGAGCTCTGCCAGGTGCAAATGGAGATTCTTTTGCTGTGGTCATCCCCTATAAGGAGCTTCCAAGAACAGGAGCCAGTGTTGAAAAGAATAGACTAGACAAAACAATATTCGTTGCATGGCTACTCACTTCCACCGTGCGCTCAGGGCCCCAGTGCTTCCCATCCAGCATGGGGCTGGAGGTGTTGGAGCGTGCCTCTGAGGTAGTGACGTCCTACAGGGGGCAGGGTATGGCGTTAGGAACACTCACAATGTAATGATAATAATGACAATAACAATAATAATCATAAAAATAATAATAATAATAATAATAATAATAATAATAATAATACTTTATCCATCTATCTATCTATATACGTATATATTTATATCTATATCTATATCTATATCTATATCTATATCTATATATATATATATATATATATATATATATACATATATATATATATATATATATATATATATATATATATATATATATATATATATATATATATACCTAACTTATATCCGCCTTAATGGGAGGTCGCTAAAACGAGAGATTTATGGATTGGAGAAGCATTACCCTCCCCTCCACCTCTCTGCCTTGTCTTTTATAGGATAGAATACAGAAGAAGGGCTTCCTAGACCCATCGTTCCATCCCATTTGGTCGCCTCTTACGATCTGCAGGAATATGGTGGTATTCTTGCAGCTCTCACCAAAGAGCAATAATAATAATCTATTTATCTATCTATCTATCTATGTACCTGGCATATATCCCCATTAAAAGGGGGTAGCAAAACAAGGCGATTAGGGTACGGGGAGATATATAATACTAATAATAACAATAACAAAAATAAAAATAATAATAATAATAATAATAACAATAATTATTATTATAATGGTAATGGTAATAATAATAATAATAATAATAATAATAATAATAATAATAATAATAATAATAATAATAATAATAATAATAATAATAATAATATAGCAAGGCATGCACACATTACATAAGCAATATCACTTGGCATTTAGAGAAGAATAATATTACAAAAAATAATCTATTTTGCAGGCTGAGAAATATGCAGCTAATCTGTATAAAATAAAAAATCTTATCATGCGAGTAAATGTACATACAAATCACTGTATGAGTAGTTATCCCAGCAAAAAAGTATTGATCATGTAAATCTGAACATACAGTACAATTGAAATACAAAAGGTTAACTCATACAACAAAGACAAAATTATCATTATATAAACACTGATCTTAATTTTTCCACACCTATACTAAAGTTGATACCTTTCTTATGATATGATTGAAGAGGATTTTGGAAATACATTCGAATTAAGTCAACATTACAGTAATGTGTCACAATAATTTCCTGGATTGTAAAAACTTGAAATGGAAATATACTTTACAATTTTTCATATAAGCAGATTGATTCCCCAAACGGATGCCTACACTGCCCTGTTAATGCTTCTTATCTGTGTGTCATGCTTACTGTACAAATCTACCTTCACTGAAATATACATACATAATTAGCCTCAGTGCAAATTTGTCTTAGCAAAGCCATACTGAATGGGATATTAACATTTAGAAAGACTATTTGAAATATTGCAATAAAACAGCTATGTTCTATGAATGCAGAAACTTTACAGATGAAAGCATGAATTAATTGATAAATGTATCATCAAAGTAAAAAACATCCTTTGCATATAATTGCAAAGCAATAATCTATTGATAGAACACCAATATCATGCAAATAAAAGAAAACTGCTCTAAGAATTGCAATAATATCATATAAGCAAATGTTAAGGATTATTTCTCATTTAGCAACTTAAAAAACAAATATAAATGTTGTGAACTAACTACTCTATCTCTAAAGATAACATGTTTTGATAAGGGAATATAAATAAATCAATTAAATGTGCTTCACCAAAAGTGATTTCTTTTTAACTTGAAGCACTGATATGAGACAAAAAAAAGCCACCTTTCTCAAATTATATTAACATAAATGTAAAAATTATATACTCAAGTAAAGCAAAAGTAATAAGAAGCAGACTTGATAGAGGCATATAATAATTTGTGGTAAATCTTGAGCTATCAACATTGCATACAATCTAAAATGTATATGCACACACACACACACACACATCAGTGGATCAGTGGTTAATGTCTACGCCTCCTACCCGGCAAGGCGTGGGGTCGAATCTCGCTCAGGTCACTAAGGATTTTTCACTGACAAGGAGCGGCCGCTGTCCCCTTTGAGCAAGGGGATGGGTGTGTGTTGTGTGAGAGGTCTCAGCCTTATCCATAAATCTGTTTCTATAAGCTCTGAGCTCTTTTGGGGAGGCTGACGATCACGAGTCCAGCGAGTGATTCTCCAGAACGTGGTGAATAATATACACACACACACAGACACATACACATACACATACACACACACACACACACACACACACACACACACACACACACACACACACACACAGAAGCCTGGAATAAACTTGATGCAGAAGTGATTAATGCAAGAAGTATTCATGATTTCAAAAGCAAACTGGATAATAGTAGATTTGGAGACGGGATAATACGAGCATAGCTCTTTTCCTGTATGTTACAACTAGGTAAACATACACACACACATACACAGTGATCAGTGGTAGTGGCCTTGCCTATCACTTGGCAGGCTGAGGTTTGTATCCAGCTCAGGTGTTAACTTTTAACTAATGAGCAATCAGTTCTTATCCTCCTTCAGGAGAAGATGAGATGTGTGGTGTGTGAAATACGATAACCTTACCCATAGATCGGTCTTTAAAAACGCTAAGCTCTATCTGGTAATCACGAGTCCAGCACATTATCCTTAAAACAATGGTGAATTACACAAATACAAACACATACAAAAAAAAGAAGAAAAAAAATACACACACACACATTTGCGAATTAATATAATCTACCTACCATGCATAGTTTATAACTAATTTCAGCATTTCATCCAGGGAGAAACTTTCATCAGCAGTCTATTTTTTGCCAAGCTGTGAAATATGCAAGTGACTTCTATGATCATAAAATGGAAAAAAACCGAGATGCTTTAGAAATATGCTCGAGAACAAAGTATAATATGCTATAATATGCAAATGCAAGACCATGCAACACTGTACACTACTTTCTCCAACTATTTCCCCAAACAGCCTTCTACCTGTGTGATAGTCATGCTTGATTTAACTGGAGGAGAGAGAGCAGTAACAGTAGTAGTGGTGGTGGCAGTAGTGGTTGTAGTTGTGGTGGATATGGAAGAGGCAGCTTTTGTTGTGGTAGTGGTGGTGGTGACCGCTGACGGATGGTTACTCTCTGGGGAATGACTTGTGCTGCCGAAATGAGGTGAGCCGGGGGTTGTGGGTGGTTTGGCTTCTCTCTCACTGTCTGCTTTGTCACTCCCTACAGTTTGTCTTGTAACAGGTGGTTCTTCCCCGGGTGATAATCGACTGGTATTTACACTGACATTATTAGATTCACTCTCAACAACCCTATTTGAATCCCAGACCGCTGCCGGGCTAATTTCTCTACGGGATGCTTGAATTTGATTGTGTTCTCTTAGCTTAGACGGGATGAAGTGCTCTCGACTCAGATAAACAGAGTCAGGGATTATCTCACTGTATTGTCTTTCAAAACACGGAACTGTAGTGCGAGGAGATTCTTCAAAGGATCTAGAGGACGCTAAACAACGTTTCTGCACTATATTTTCAACGTCCGTAAGGTGAGCGACCACCAGCTTAGCACTTGGTGGGTTGAAGTCGTCCAATAAAACGTCGCTAACAGAATGTCTGTCTGAGTCACACTCAACAAATAAAGAGCTATTTCTTTCTGCACTCGAATCAGACGATTCACTGTACTCACTCCTTCGCTTTGATTCCGCAAACCTAACTAATCGTAAAGAAGACTGTTGTTGGAGGTGTCCGCTGGGTAATTCTCTATTGTCTAATGTTGGATAGTCCCTCTCAGAGCTCTCCCTGCGGCCGCTCACAAATTCCTCGCTGCTAATGCACGAGTCAGTGGTCCCAGTTAGTAAGTGTATGTTAGTAAAACTTTCTTGGTTAGTATAAGTATAAAGATCCCCTCCAGGAGGCCTCCCAGAACTTACACCGTCGTCCTGCAGCACCCCAAGGACCTCGTGGTCCTCAGCCTCGGGTTCCTGTCCAACCCTGGCGCTGAACTCTGGTGGAGCTGCTGACACGTTCTTGAAGGTGATGGTGAAGGGACCCTCGTCTCCGTCCTCAAAGTTCCTGTCCTTCTCGCCACCAATGTGCACTGATGAAATGTTTGACTCCTCAGTCAGGGATTCCACAAAGGTCTCACTGAGGGCGTGTTTTATATTAATCACTGAGCGTCCCTCTGCCCTGCTATCTACTTGATCCCCCTGCTGAAGGCTAGTGACTGATCCAATAAGGTCGTCCTGGCTGGGATCACGTGACCTCAGATCACGTGTGATGAAGGAAGGAGCAGTGATGGAGCGGGTCAGGTCAGTGCCAAGCTCAGCACCAGCCTCGTCCTCGAAGCTCTCCCCTCTTAGCACGTATGGAGACCTG
>JAXIVD010003039.1:17500-27379 GCA_036785275.1 Cancer borealis
CTGGGAACACCCAATCATGAAATATTAGGTGGAACATCTAAAATATAATTTTTTTTTAAAATACACCAAATTTAGCTTCTAGAGGAAGGAATGTTGCAGCTGCAAGGTTGAATTAAATAAAGTAACATGAAGGGATTTTATAATGCTATTCAAAAGTTTCAGTAGCTGTCAGCTAAATAAAACATTTATCTGAAACAATATTTATGAGAGGCAGAGATAACATCACAAAGCTGAAAGAGTGCATTCTCAAGACAGTTTCCAAGGAAAAAAAATTGCCAGCTGTTCACCCAACACCTTACCTGTAGTATTTGGGGAAGATCCTGAAACCAGCAACAAAGCAAAATACAAGATGAGATAAGGTAATAGGCGGCATACATTTGGGTGGGAGTGTGGCACCAGGTTTGTGTGCACGTGTGGGAAGTAGTAGTGGAGTGGGTGGGTGTTGCCTTTGTATGGTGCTCAAATCATACACTAGACTACCAAGAGGCTAAAAATATTGTGGTGATAAAAAAAAAAATTGTGGCATATCTCAAGCTTGGAATTATAGGAAGAACTAGTTTTCTTATATTCACATTATGTCTTGTTCTCCAAGAGACACAGTAATGGAGGGTAAATATTTGGCAAATACTTCTTTTGCATATACACCTATTCCTATATTAACACATTCTTCCATAGTTTCAATCTAATGTGGATCACGCCTGTATTTCTTCCTCATACAAACCCATAATTTTTGTTATCATTCAGAGTTTTGCCTAAAGTACCTACTATAACATATGCATATACTTTTCAACTTGAATCTATACAGTGCCTAGAAACCAGTTGATAACAAAATAACAGTGTTACTTACTAACCTGCAATGCCTTTCATTCTCTGAGTGAAAAATTCTTCAAAACTAAACTGCACTGTTAGATGTGACATTTAAAACCTAACAACAAATATCTATCTAACTGCCAACCCGAAGAGAAGCCCACATATACAGTATGCAGAGTATTATACAACACAGTATGTAAAGTGCTGTACACATACTTATTGAAGCCTTAGTTGTGTGTCTACATACCTATTTGAATTTGAATATGTCCCAAGATGCAACACTATTTTTGAAACACTAGGTAAATATACTTAAAGCTTGCTATTACAGGTAAAAAGTATAGCTATTCACATGGTTTCTAGGGATTGAATTCATTGACTCACCTAACACAAGACAAAAGTATTCACAGTGACCCTTGAGTGATCATCAATGGGTAAAATAAATACCTTACCAAAGGAAACCAGATAGAGCTTATCAAAATGTATATATCCTTTGTAATACAACTAAGGTAATGACTTATGCATTTAATCAATACTCAATGTTACTGTAATGAATTATGCATTTAATCAATACTCAATGTTACTGCACATATGTATTGTACTTATTAATTAGATTTTTCAGAATTCATGAAATATGTACAAGCTAAGCAATCACCTCCATTATTGTACTCTCTTGCTTCCTGAACACTTTTTTTCAAAATTGTCTAGTTGAAGAACATTCTATCCCTTACTAATACAGCCAGTGAACACGTCCAGCTATCCTTTCTGAGCAATGAATAAGACACTTATTAAAGTTCAGTATTTATAACGTAAATACTACCATGTTTGTAAGCCCTTTCATTTATCTCAACGTCTTTTCACCATATTAAGGAAATAGATTTACAATAATGGCTTACTTCTTAAATCAAATAGCTGCAGTCCATTGGCCATATCATATGGGATAAAACTTTTTTCTCCAACTATATATATTTATAATCTATGTACTAAGGCGGATTTCAAGCCAGATGGAGAGGAATAGATAGAACAGCAAGGGAGGGAGACAATTACCTCTCCCTGCATGGAGATGAGATGAACAAGAGAACAAAAGGAGGTTAACATAAGTCCAAGTAATGATAGTAAATATACGGCAGGTCACATACTTTGTTAATTAATTAATAGCAATGCAATAAGGTTGGTGAGAAGCTTAATGTAATCTTGCTTAAATCACACTATAGAAAAAGGAATTATTATATACATATAGTATTTACGGAAAAAACAAAAATTCGCTTTATGGAAAAGTGTTTGCTCCATTTATTCTTATAAGCTTGCAGTCATAATGATACTGGCTGAACAATTTATAATTTCATCTACAGCATCCTTCCTACTTATGCATATTTTCATCTCCTTTTCACCACTTTTTTCCAGGTGACCAAATCATCTGAGGCACCTCCACCACTCCACTTTCAATGTCTTCTCCCTTACTAGGAACACTTTAATATACACTTCCCTTATTCACATAATAAATTCTAGTCACACAACAGCAACTTCCTATCTGTCCTGCATGCCTTTTTTTTTTTTATTACTAACATAAATAATGCATGTGGATGTGTCAATGGAAGTTGTCATATATAAGATATAAGGTCACATAATGAAAAATTTTAAAAACCACGAGGCTGTGGATTGCACGTAATGGAAAAATGTTTAACTATGGTAGCTGAATGAAAATTAAAAATCAACACATATACCCATTACAACTGAAGGCACTTTGCAGTCTGCGCATGTCACTACAACTAAATGCCATCAAAAGTTTATGTAAGGCAAAATATGTTTAGTTTATGTCTGATTTCAAGACCAACATAAGCGTCATACCATGGGTTTCACTTTCAAGATGTCATTAATCGACATTTCAAAAGACTCATGATGCAGTACAGCTGTTACAATCAACACACGGGAATAAATTAAATCATCACCTATATCCAGAGCTGGGCACTTGCGTCACCAGTTGCGCCATTGCGCCATTGCGTCGACGACGGAACGACCATTTCATCGACGCTTAACGCAATGACGCTAAAGTTAAAAAAGCGTCGCGATGACGCTGGCGCAAATACATTGTCGCAAATAAAATTTTGCGTCATTTTTCCCTGCTCTGCCGCTGTGGAACGCATCTTCTCTACTGCCGGAGACATAATAAGACCCAAGAGGTCCTCCTTGACTGGCAATAACTTCGAGGAGCTTGTGTTCATGAAGGGGAACATGGACCTCTTGTAGTTTAAGTTTGTACTAGTGTGATACTATGGTTATGATACAGTAACAAAAATGAAATTAATCAACTAACTAAACTAAGTAACTAATAAGTATAATAAAATAAAAATAGATCAGGCTGAGTTTTACTTTTAATTGAATAATCCAAATAATATCAAAAACAAATTAATAAATTATTAAAATAAATCAACTACAAACAAAAAATCTATTGAATTATGAAATATCTATTTTATAGTATTTTCTATCATATATATATGATGTTTCACGTAAATTAGATTCATTAGTTAAGATTACCGTATCCGCCAGCGACGCAATGTTGCAATGACGCGAAAAAAAAAGACGCAACTTTTTGAAGAAAAACAAACAAACGACGGATTGACGCCGACGCAACGCCCCCCCGGCAATGACGGATTAATGTTGATGCAATGCCCCCAAACGAGTGACGCGCCCAGCTCTGCCTATATCCCATTCCTTAAGACAGCGACTGGAACCAATAGTGACCTTGATGTAGTCCTATAAAGGTGAAGGACATATCCTTACCTTAAGAGAGTCTGCCCCTGCCACGGTACTCATGTCCTTGATCTTTGAGTATGAGTGGCCGAATTTATACATTATCAATATAAAGTTTAACTACCATCTATGTACTACCTATGAGCTAACAACAGCTTTCTAGTAAAACTGTGTAGAGGAACACTGTCTACTTTGTTCCTGTTTATAATGTAATCCTTTCACTGTCATTCTGCACACTTACATGATCGTTCCTTCGATGTGTCTTCTCATTGACTTGCATGGTGCCATTACAAGCCTTCACTACAGTGGGTCTAGTAAGCCCCGGACACCTTCGCCAGCTGATGCACGTTGTCAACACATTCACTAAACAAACTGTATCTATTATCTCGACCAGTGACCACTACTTGTTTGCGTGACAGTGAGAAGCTGATCCTCGTCACCCATCGTCACTTTTGGGATATCGGCAAAGGGACGCCACACATGCCGATCAGTTGATGAATCATGAATGATGAACTGCTGTATTGGTGACGCGACGGAAAGTCTGTTTTATCGGTCGTACCAAATGTAATAAGGTTAATCTAAAAGAGATTTATTGTATAGCTATAAAAAGCGCTGGTTTTTCTTTCGAAGCCAAAAATATGCTCTTTTTCGTAAAAAATTCTTTGCAACACGTGGTTAAAAGTGATTAAATAATCCCCTTATCTATAGACCATACAGTTCTGCTTAAGTTAATGAGAGAGCGCTACCTCTTTTCACGAAGTTAAGCTGCCGTGAGCCACAATGTAATGAAAAAAATCTGAATGTTGTTCTTTACCCACAATTCCTAGAAATGATTTTTCCAAGACCAACCTTTGTATATAGTATAAAAACTATTTATGAAATAGCAGCAGCAACAAATTTCTATAAATGTTCCTTTTTTAAGTTATAGCTCAGGCTTTGGACGGGAAAATATGTAAAAAATAATTTCACACCTTGTGAAGGGTTATACATCAAAAACAACTCAACAATCACACTATGTGTAAGAAGAAAACGGAGCTGATGAGTTACTGAATGTTGGTCCTGAGAAAGGAAGATTACGGCACTGATCACACGGACGAACGTGAACAAACTTTTCTGTTACAAGGATCTCTTTGGTGGTGTCCCTTAGAGGGTGAGTATGAAGCACCGCCTCTACAGTAGTGTCCAGATTATTTATAAAAAAAAAAAAAAAAAAAAAAGAAAGACCGCTTTCATCCGTGATGTGTGAATACACACACATGGAAATGTGTCCATTGTATTGCCTTTGCATAACTACCACATAGTTTCCATCTTTCTTCGTGTCACTGCTGCCTCACAACCCAAACACATAAACTTACCTTTACAAAGACTATAAACATACGAATATCAGCATAACTACAATTGAGAAATGAAAATCTTCATCTGTCAGTTTGCTGTCCTGGGTTCAATATGATGAAACTCATTTCTTTGTTTAACTTATTATGTTTTGACTGTTTCGTCATGCTGTGTACGAGTATGAGTATAACGCGCAGGAAATGTTCTGTGATGAAAAGTAAAAGTTGTGCCATTACATGTTTTCAAAGTTATAAAAGATGGTAAGATGGTAAAAGAAAAATAGATGACAATTTTTTTACAATTAAAAGTGTATGTATAATTTTAATTTTGACCTTCGGTCATTGCATACTGACCTTGCTTTACGTGTGTGTGTGTGTGTGTGTGTGTGTGTGTGTGTGTGTGTGTGTGTGTGTGTGTGTGTGTGTGTGTGTGTGTGTGTGTGTGTGTGTGTGTGTGTGTGTGTGTGTGTGTGTGTGTGTGTGTGTGTGTGTGTGTGTGTGTGTGTGTGTGTGTGTGTGTGTGTGTGTGTATGTGTGTGTGTGTGTGCAAGGCAACATCTTACCTTGGACTGGTCTGAGGCTGCGTCTGCTGACTATGCTGTATTGCCTGCTGCTGCTGCTGCTGCTGCTGACCGTCACGGTAATGCAGCAGAGAAGCTTCCCTGTAGGCGGCGGCGTCCTGGCCCCGGATGTAAAGGATGCTGGCAAAGGAAATACACATGTAAGAAGAAGAAGAAAAAAAACAGTATTACATTCTTATTAATTTTACCTTTACCTGAGTGCTGAGTTATAGAAAATTGTGTCGTTATTTTCGTTGATAGAATCTTTACTTCATTCTAGCGTATTAATAAGATATTTAATAAAGGAGAAGAAAAACATATGTTATTGCAGTTGATTCAACCTTCCTGTCAGTAAATTATAATTCTGAGAGATGAAATAAACTGATACGTCATAGTTCTTGATAATGTTACCTATTTTTTTCTCGTATTTTATACATTGTTTAACTTGATTTCATTCGTTTCCTTTCTGTTTGCTTTCTCAATACAAGGAAATTCATTGAAAAAAAAATCGATGCACTTAATGAAGAGGAATCGAATTTCCTCGTCACAGGAACTTAATTAATTCAATAATGATCCATTTAATATTCCATTAATTTTCGTTGGGGGTGATGAGGATGGCGAGGATCAGGAATGAGTATACTAGAGGGACAGTGCAGGTGGGTCGGTCCGGAGACATAGTGAGAGGTGATATTGAGATGGTTTGAGTATATGCAGAGGCACTAGTGATACGGTATGTCGCGAGAAGGATGCTGAGCTGAGAATGAAGCAGCCAGGAAGGAACAGAAGAGGAAGGCCAAAGAGAAGGTTTATGGATACAGTAAACAGGACATGAAGGTAGTTGGTGTGACAGAAAATGATATAGATGACAGAGTAAGATGGAGGACTGGTGATATGCGGTGACGAACCCTATCTGAAGCAGCCAATATTAGAAGATAATCCTTCCCCATATTTTCAGACTTTAACACTATTTTACTGCTTTCGAACTTCGACTTTAAGTGTAATGTCTGCCTTCTATGACGCCGCACATCCTGAGTGCTGGCTGCTTCACTCAATAACACGAGTTTGGCTTCATTAAGTTTCCTATGATTGAATTCTGTTTGCATGAAGACTGATCGACGTTCCTCCTTTGAAGTGTATCGCATCCCACCGACAGATGTCACTACCATATATTGAAATCCACATAAATAATAAGAATAAAAAGGTTTCAGTGTTGTTGCAATATGAAAGATAAATGAATAACACGGACAGGTGAGCTGCAGGTGGGCTGATAATGTGCTGATGATTAGTTTGTTTACCTGCCTATTCGTGGGTATATTTATTGACATTTAGGGATATAAATAGAGAATAAATAGGGTTGCAGCTGATGGTATGATGAATACAGAACACTTTGGGGTGATGATTTAAAATGATAATTTTTATGCATATGTATGTGTGTATGTACATTATAGCTCTGTCTGTCAGTGTATATATCTGTCTATTTGTCTATCTGTCTACCTGTCTGTCTGTCTGTCTGTCTCCCTGTCTTTTTGTCTACCTCTCTGTCTGTCTATCTGTTTGTCTGTCTGTATGTATGTATGTCTGTTTGTTTGTCTATCTGTCTGTCTGTATGTATGTATGTATGTCTATATGTATGTATGTATGTGTCAGTGTATGTACAGATGGATGGATGTATCATGCATCCTAGCCAGTGCCATGCCTGAGTATGGGATTAATGCATAGTGGTCGCATATTCATGTATTTTGCATGAATAATGAACTTCACGCGATTTGAATAATATTTCACCGATTCTCCTTTTTCACCATTACAGGAAATGGATGCAGTGTGTGTGTGTGTGTGTGTGTGTGTGTGTGTGTGTGTGTGTGTGTGTGTGTGTGTGTGTGTGTGTGTGTGTGTGTGTGTGTGTGTGTGTGTGTGTGCGTGCGTGCGTGCGTGCGTGCGTGCGTGCGTGTGTGTGTGTGTGTGTGTGTGTGTGTGTGTGTGTGTGTGTGTGTGTGTGTGTGTGTGTGTGTGTGTGTGTGTGTGTGTGTGTGTGTGTGTGTGTGTGTGTGTGTGTGTGTGTGTGTGTGTGTGTGTGTGCGTGCGCGCGTGTGTGTTCGCATGTAATAATGTTATGTATGCAGGTCTCGCCTCTCCCTCAGTAACTCCATTACCTAAGGTCTCTCCAAGGTATCGAAAGGACGGGAGGGGGCGGGAGTCCCTTTGATACCCCTCCCCATCCTTACAGGTGGGTCGAGGAAGAGAAGGAGGAGGAGGAGGAGGAGGAGGAGGAGGAGGAGGAGGAGGAGGAGGAGGAGGAGGAGGAGGAGGAGGAGGAGTGGGTGTAATATTGTTAGCAGGGCGTCAAGTATAGGAGTCTCGGGGCTTCTCTACCTTCTGACTAACAATTTCCGTTTCTTTCTTTCGTTATTATTTTTTCTCTTTCTTGATCTCTCTTTTTTCTCTCTCTCATTCTCCCTCTCAGATAGACAGACAGACAGACAGATATAGATAGATAGATAGATGGATATAGATCAATAGATAGAAACATAGTCACAAACAGACAGACAGAGAGAAAAAAAGACAAAAAAGTGCAAACAAGAGTTACAGGAAGTTTTCTCGACTTCCTAACCTTCATAATACTGTTGCCTTTTATGACCTCTTCCACTTCGTCTTCTTCCTCCTCCTCCTCCTCCTCCTCTCCCTTTACTTATTCTTTTTCTCATCTTCTTGCTTCCACCTTTCACTTCCCATTAGACTTACTACTCTTTTCTCTCCCTTTTGAACTCTTTCCCTTTCCTCCATATATTTTTCTCTCCTCTTTTCTTCCACATCATATGCTTCCTACACGGTTATCTTCCTTACTCTTTCTTTCTCTAAATAACACCAATGACTTAACTCTTTCCTTTTCAAAAATATTTTCCTTCCTACATTTTCCTATATTTTTCGTCTTCAATTCCTTTACTCAAACTTTATTTTTTGATCTATTTCGTTTATTCCATCCTTCAAAATGTTTTACCGTTTTCTATTTCATATTGTAGTTCTTATTTATCTTATTCTATCTATCTATCTATTTAATTTTTTAGCTGCTTCTTTTTCTCCTCTTTTTTCTCCTTTCTTTTTTCTTGGTCCTCGTTAAGTTCCCGGATTCATGAGAGTAACTATTTACTAAACACATAAACTAAGGTGCCTCTTAGGACCCCCAACTTTGTTTCTTATTCTTGGGAGGGTCTCGCTCCTCTGTCTTTTGGAGTAGAAATAGTGGCCAGAAAAAAATAAACCCACACACACACACACACACACACACACGCACACACCCACGCACGCACACACACACACACACACACACACACACACACACACACACACACACACACACACACACACACACACACACACACACACACACACACAGACACCATTCTCTCTCTTTCTTTAAGTGAGTGAAGCAATTTCATAACTAGATTTAGGGAGAAATCCTCCACGTGTTGACCATAATATTAGTAAGGTCTCCCTCTCTCTCTCTCTCTCTCTCTCTCTCTCTCTCTCTCTCTCTCTCTCTCTCTCTCTCTCTCTCTAAGCTGGTAAAGTATGCCAGTAGTGTGCGGCAGATGGCAGACGGAAGGGCAAGGATGCGTAAGGTCTGGTCGGGCCGGCAGCCAAGGTTATTTATGAGGCAGCGAGGTAAACACAGTAAAAGTATAAACACAATGACGTATTCATAATAAAACCTCACATTAATCTCCCTTCCCTCTAGCCTCTGTTCTTATTTCTTCTTTACGTCACTGAGATGAGTTAGAGCCCGTAGATGGTATATATTAGTGAGTATAATAAGGGGGTGGTTGTCATGGTTTAGAATGAAGTGCTCACCTCACCCGAAGATTAGAGAAGCGAGGTAAACGCGTACTATAACGACCCACACACTCACTAAGTTCAAAGAATACTGAAGGGCCGGTGCATAGAGGTGCGTCCAGGTGTTTTGATGAGGCTTCCTGACGTAGGTTAGTGAACACTCTCTCTCTCTCTTCTCTCTCTCTCTCTCTCTCTCTCTCTCTCTCTCTCTCTCTCTCTCTCTCTCTCTCTCTCTCTCTCTCTCTCTCTCTCTCTCTCTCTCTCTCTCTCTCTCTCTCTCTCTCTCTCTCTCTCTCTCTCTCTCTCTCTCTCTCCCTTAATCCATCTCTTTATTTTCTCTTCTCTCTTATTCCACCCATGTTCTATGACCTCAACCTAACTGACCACAGACGTGAACTTAGGTCTGTCTCTCCTACTTATATATATATATATATATATATATATATATATATATATATATATATATATATATATATATATAACACTCATACAAGGTCACGAGAGCGGAACACCTTACATCATGACCTTCTTTGCTGGTCGGTATCCATTAATAAGAAGATAATAATAACAAAAATACCTTATATACAAAAAAAAAACCTTAT
>JAXIVD010003039.1:30079-32579 GCA_036785275.1 Cancer borealis
GGACAGCTGGAAACAGTTCTTGAGGCTACGAGACTCAGCAGGGAAAAATATTTAGGGATCCGAGGGAACGGTTGTCGTCGTTTGCGTCTCTTCAGTTTGAAGATTGAAAAGCCTGTGTCCCGCCAGGTGAAGGTGACGACTTCGGGACACAAAGAGCTGAAAAGCGTGGGCATCCGGCGGGACTGGAACACGAGTCCTAATTGAGGACTTAGAAGCTCGCAAGCCCGCCGGGGACTTGACGTGGTGTTGTGGTAGTGGTGGAGGACAGTTATGTACTGACGATGTGGTGGTGGTGGCCACGATGGAGGACAGTTATGTGAAGGGGTGGTGGTGATGGTGGTGGACTGTGTAGTGGCGGTGGTGGTGATGTACTGTGTTGTTTTGTTGTAGTAGAGGAGGGTTATGTTGTAGTGTGTGGTGTGGTGACGAAATTGTGTTGAGGCTGTGTGTGTGTGGTGGTGGTAGAGTTGTGTTGCACTAATGGTGAACAATTCAAGGGTTGCTGTGTTGGTGATGTACATTTCTGATTTGGTGTTGTGATGGTAGGTTTTGCTCTTGTGCTGTGGAAAACAATCAGATTTTTTTTCCTGGTTGAGTTTTGTGGTGGTGTGCAGCTGTTGTGTCCTCTGGGCTTGCCTTTTATGATAGTGAATGGTGGTGGTGAATGGTGAGGTGGTGGTACTTTGATGTTGATGGTGACATGGTGCGGCAAATAGCATTGTGTGTAGTGAATCATGGAGCTCCAACAACACTGTTTACATCGTTTAGATTAAACCACGAAATTTTCCCTAGCGTATACATAGATGAACAACCACTCTCCTTCATTATTCAATTATTTTTATAACAATAGTTTATTGTATGTGTATATACAAGTATATACTATGTGTGTGTGTGTGTGTGTGTGTGTGTGTGTGTGTGTGTGTGTGTGTGTGTGTGTGTGTGTGTGTGTGTGTGTGTGTGTTTATATATATATATATATATATATATATATATATATATATATATATATATATATATATTTACATAAATACATATTTTCTAGAGCCCTTTTCCCCTAGCTTCTCTCTATTCCTTTTTTTGTACCTCCATTCTTTATTTATTAATATTTTTCTCTTGTCATTTTCATATTTCTAACTTTTTTCCCCACTGCGTTCTATTATCTTTTTTCAGTTTCGTATATCTCTCTCTCTCTCTCTCTCTCTCTCTCTCTCTCTCTCTCTCTCTCTCTCTCTCTCTCTCTCTCTCTCTCTCTGTCTGTCTGTCTGTCTGTCTGTCTGTCTGTCTGTCTCTCTCTCCTGCTTTTGTCCTTTTCTTCTTCTTCTGTCTGTTTTTGTCTGTCTGTCTGTCTGTCTGTCTGTCTGTCTGGTCAGTTCTGTTTATCTTTATTCCACTTCGTCCAGTTTTTCTTTTCTACATTCTGTCGCTTTCTCTTCCCCTTCCGCATTTTTTCCTTCTCCACGTCTATCTTTTTACTTCAGCGCATACCCCCCTTCTTTTATTTCTCTCTCTCTCTCTCTCTCTCTCTCTCTCTCTCTCTCTCTCTCTCTCTCTCTCTCTCTCTCTCTCTCTCTCTCTCTCTCTCTCTCTAATCTATGCAGTGTAGGGCTACGCAAGATCCAAATGCACCAGGTCAACTCACAGCGACCAGTGTATACTGTGTGTGTGTGCGTGTGTGCGTGTGTGTGTGTGTGTGTGTGTGTGTGTGTGTGTGTGTGTGTGTGTGTGTGTGTGTGTGTGTGTGTGCGTGTGTGTGTGTGTGTGTGTGTGTGTGTGTGTGTGTGTGTGTGTGTGTGTGTGTGTGTGTGTGTGTGTGTGTGTGTGTGTGTGTGTGTGTGTGTGTGTGTGTTTATTGAGTTGTATTATGTAGAATTTGAATCAAACTTGTATTGTCTTGTCTCCATATTTTACTTCCATCTAATCTATTCTTTAAGTCATGGATAGTTCTTGCTTACACCGTATCTGCGTCTATTATCATCTTTTTACTGTCCTTATAGGGAACTGGAATGAATGAAAATAATCTTAGCCAATTCAACCTAGACGCAATCTTAACAGTTGTCATCACTGAATTAAGTTAACCCGTAAAAAAATTCAGAGTCATAAGCTTCTGGTGTAATAAATTAGTGTTTCTTATGAGCACACGCTGCCTCCGGGTGCATTAAGTGGGTGTAACAGGAAAGTCACATTAGCACACGAGTAATTATCCTTTCCAACATGAGGAGAGGGAAAAGGGAAGGAGAAGGGGGAGGGGGAGGGGGTGGGGGAAGGGAGAGGGGGAGGGGGAAAGGGGTGGGGGAAGGGGGAAGCATCTTGTGTTGCATATTCAGTTTAATATTCCTTCAATAACAGTGAACACTTGGTCATCAAGAAGCCAACGACAAAGACAATGACAATAGTATCCTAGGCACCATTCCAACATATTGTAGATGTCCCCTCCCTCCACACAGCCTAAAAACACCAAATTGATGAAGATTCGATTGGATCCTGTTTTTATTAGTATTTC
>JAXIVD010003039.1:40079-47579 GCA_036785275.1 Cancer borealis
GAACAAGGACGACGGCTCTCAGACTGCAAACACAACGATAACTTGTCCTCAGCGTTCTCGTTTGTTTGTGGACTGTTTTAACAGTACTTAAATCCCCTAAAAGAGCAGAATACAGTTTATAAATATTTTACGTTGCCCTGTGCCAGCTGCTCTCTGCTTATGACGTCAGTCAACATTTTGCATGATATTCATCGAAAAAAAAGATATCTGACTAAAAGATTCTTTAAAAGCCAGACACAAGAACTCGAAAAACTTGCAGCATTACGTTCAAGTAAATGCTAAAAGAAATATATAGTAACCTTCATATGTATGTATGTATGTATGTATGTATGTATGTATGTATGTATGTATGTGTGTATGTATGTATGTATATATATATATATATATATATATATATATATATATATATATATATATATATATATATATATATATATATAAAGTGAAATCCTGAGTCATGATCACATAGAAACGTTGCCGATAGCACGATAAAATAGTAAAAAAGTGGTTTTCAATAGTAAAAAGTGTACCGTTCCTTCACACTATTATTCCTATACACAAACACACAAACACACAAACAAACTGTTACTAACACTCACTATGGCGATGCTAACTCGAATGTTTGTGTATTTTGAAGGTGAACAAAATATTTTGTCAAAACAAAATTGAATGAAACATGATTTACCGAAGAAAACTATAAAGTGTGACATTTTGACTCTCTCTCTCTCTCTCTCTCTCTCTCTCTCTCTCTCTCTCTCTCTCTCTCTCTCTCTCTCTCTCTCTCTCTCTCTCTCTCTCTCTCTCTCTCTCTCTCTCTCTCTCTCTCTCTCTCTCTCTCTCTCTCTCTCTCTCTCTCAACACACAGCTAAATTAGTCTGAGGAGAACTTTTAAGGTCCAATACCTGTCATTAAGTCAAACCCCGTACTCACCTCGGCCACGGATGCACGTGGTTACAGGGAGAGGCGGACATGGACGTGGGGTGAGGGGAGCGGCTGTTCATTTTCATTGGCAACAGGTTTTCTCTAATGCTTTTGGTGACGATAAGCGAATTTCTTTCAATTTACTATTTTCTGCACGAATACGTTTAAGGCGAAATCCCTCTCGTACACTCGCATGAGGTGTTATACTAAGCATGTTCCTGACCATAAAATAATATTAAATAATATTAAATAATATTTCTCCCCATTCCAACAATCCTACAGCATATACCGCAAAAAAGGAAAAATGGACGCAGTAAAAAAATAAAAATACAAGTAATTTTACGGAGACGAAGTTATCTCATGCACTTGATGAAAAAAGGCGTTGAAAAATAAAAGGAAAAAAAATCAGGTCCTGGCAGCACTACCCTGAATTCAACTGGCCGTGCCCTGCTGCGGGAAGTCAAGCGCGAAGGTGCTGGGATGACCCGGCCTCGTCTCCCTGGTGAGGGGGTGTGCGGGTGAGTGGGTTCGCAGTAACGCAGGCGACCCATCACACCGGCGGGAGACACGGTGGGGACCTGAAAATGGTTGGCGGAAACTCGATGTTTTCCCACGGGAGAAAAACTTTGGCGTCCACTACTGAGGACATAACACCCGTCATGTTTAAGTTGTTAAGGTAATTTCTGCCACGGTTCAGAGCTCCTACTCTTCCTCATTGTACTTTGTCTTGCAGGTTCCATTCCTACTTTCAACTTGCATGAATTTTTTCCTTCGTTGCTCTCTGCATCTGCCTCTTTTATAATTCTTTTCGTTATACTTCCTCCTTTCCTTCTTTCTTATGTCTCTCTTTGGCCGCCGCGCTGCTCTTTGGTAAATGGTAGCGGGTCAAAGCTATTTATATTGATTTCTTGGTCACACTTCTCGTCTGACTTTTGTGCTCAGTCATTTCAAGAAGACGATTTTCTTTTCCTTTCCCCACATCAAGGTCGAAGTGCTGTTTTAAGTTTGCATGCCTTTCTAATATTCTTTTCCGCGGCATTTTCTTTCCTACGTAGATTGCAAGTGGGGAAAAAAAAGAAATTTCCTTCGGTCTTCTTCACTTTGTACCTTCTTGCTCCTTTTCCTCGCACCCAATTCCTCTTCCTTGACTTACCACACACAGCCAGACAACCTTCCCCCCCTTACCTCCCAAAAACCATCACCTTTCCCTTCCCTGACTCTCTTACACCCACAGACACACACACACACACACACACACACACAGACACACACACACACACACACACACACACACACACACACACACACACACACACACACACACACACTATTTTCTTCCTTTTTACTTTCCTTTTTTCTTTCGTCTGACCACTGGATGCCCTTGAAAATTCGTCACTCTTTTCCTTCCTCTAACATCCCCAATACGTGTCTTCTCTCCCACCTATTGTTCGCTTCACTAATTCAATCCTTTGTACCACACATACACACACACACACACACACACACACACACACACACACACACACACACACACACACACACACACACACACACACACACACACACACACAAACAAAAACAAAAAAATCAAAAAACCTCTCTCTCTCTCTCTCTCTCTCTCTCTCTCTCTCTCTCTCTCTCTCTCTCTCTCTCTCTCTCTCTCTCTCTCTCTCTCTCTCTCTCTCTCTCTCTCTCTCTTTCTTTCTCTTTCTTTCTCTCTCTATTTTCTCTCCTTTCTCTCCTTGATACTCCATTTTCCAGCCCAGACATTCCCATCAGCTCTTGCCTTGATCTTCTCCCATTTTCCTTATCCTACTCTTCCTCTTCTCTAAGACTTTTCTTCTTGCTTCCTCTTCAGCCCTAAAACTGACGCTCCTTTTCCTTCACTTTAATTCAGTCGCATACACTTTAGTTTCAATCACTCAGTCTGTCTTCGTATATGTCCGTTTGTCTGTTTGTAATATAAGTTTTTCTGTTTGTGTCTGTTTATTAATTTTTTTGCTCCTCACACAAAGTAACATAATCAGCCATTGTTATATAAATAATTTCACTTTTATTTGTGTCTTTTATATATTCTTTCCTTCCGTTCTCACCCGGTTACTTATGTCTTTCGTTCCTTTCTTAATTTCGTTCGCGTCCCACGATACCTTCCTCCCTGCCACATGCCGGCGGGATAACATTAATATCACGGCTGCCACCGGTAATTTCTGGCCCCCTTGATGAGGTCGTTCTGTCTGCAGTCTTTTGTTAGTGTGTGAGTATCAAGGATCAACGCTTTTGTGACCTTCCGAGTGTCATGCTGCTGACGGCTCTGCATGACGACTGTTACCAGTTTGTTGGGCTCTCAGGCGTGCGCTGGAAATCCTCTCAAGCTCTTCTCTGCTATTATGATCGTTCGAGTTTATTACTAACTTGTGAATGGTCCGCTTCATGGCTCACGTTTGGGGTTGGGAATGTGTAAGGCCACTCGACACTAAGACTCGCTTGGGGTCGGTAGCACTCTATCAAATCTGACTCGGAAATAATCCTAAACGTTGTCGTGTAGTGGTTGATATGGAACCTACCAGAGTTTGACATACACAAATTCGTCAACAATAGTGCAAGGATTTTAATATAGTGAGGTGGATATGCAACATGAGAGGGGAGGCTTACAGCAGTACACTGCGGCTTCAACAAGATGGCACCACTTGTCTTTCTGCGAGACAAACCATGGGAATCTTATGCCATGTTTTTGAAAGTAGAATCCCTTAGCGTAGTGTTAACATTAACTAACCAGGCAAGGTCATCCCACTATATAACATTAGCTTTTTTCTTCTTCTGGTGATGTGTAAAGAAAAAAATCTATCTGTATCAATAAGCCAAAGACACTTGATGATCTGAAACAGAACATTACTGATGAAATAATAATATTAAAGTGATATTGACGTTGTTTTCAAAGCATGTGCAAGTGTTGCTGGTGAAAGCAAAACTTTGAGATATTTTCCCTCCCTCTTTTACCCAAAACTTACTTGAATCTCTATAGATCACGTGCTATAATGTTATTAGAATTACGTTTACATATTCTTTCTCCATGTGCGTCATTGATCTACGTACACAAGTGTTTCAACAATCCGTGTACAATACTTGTATCCAAACAGGTCACGTCCCCCGGAGCTCCTTCCAGGTTGAAGGCTCACCCGTAACAACGTACTGGGGCTGGAAATAGCCACTCACAATCAGTTCATCGCCAGTCACTCACTATTAGGAGTCTCGTTACCGCCCTTCCTCTGTTTTTCTTCCTTCCCTCCCTTCTCTAGTGTTTTGTTTGCCTTTTTCATTGTTGTTCCTCCGAGATGTTGACACACATTTCACAGTCATAAAGCACGTGCAATGGTGGACGTGAGTCTGCGGCTCCCCTCACTGCCTCTGATCCTAGACTGTACTGTTCTGGGAAATCAACGTGGTCTTTACGCTCCAATATTTGGTTAACTTCTCAAACTGTTATTTCGTATCGTGATTCAAATACACATAAAAAAGGCGGCCAGATCCTTTATTAATTTACTTCCTGAATATTGGATCACAATCTTTGTTTAGCAGTCCCCATATGATTGTTTTCTTTATAAGGCAATCATAAGGTTTTCATAAACGTGATATTTTCCTTCATGCATGGAAACTAAGGGTTCAAATCTGGCCGTTATTATAATTTCAATTCGTTCTTCCCTTGACAGATGTATCCTTCAAAGTCATCGTAAAACTCCAAATAAGTAATGCTGATTTCCCTTATGTACGCAAAGTTATGGTCCACTCTGTAAACTAGTTACACTCCGCTATTACTATTGATGTTTTGAAGTGGTATTTTCTTCTGTTTTTTTGACGAGTTACATCAGCATTAACGTCTCTCTGAATACCGACAAACCTTTCCTCATACACACACAAAAAAAAAAAAAAAAAAAAAAAAAAATTAAATAAATAGAGAAATATATTAATAAAAGACATTATTACAGACTCCTTAAGTTAGCATATAGCATCTTTCACTTTTTCATGTCTTTTTCTCTTTTTCCTAATTTTAACGTTGTCAACATATTTACAATCTTTACCAACGAAACTGTCCTTACACCATAGATGATTAAGAGTAAAAATATCTGGACTAACATACAAGTTCTTCCGTCAGGTTATAATGCCTAAAACCCTGAATGTTTTGTCCTATCCAATCCTATTCTATACTATCCTTTATCATCCCGTCCTGTCTTATCCTGTCTTATCCTATCCTATCCTATACTATCCTGTCCTATCCTGTGCTAGGCTTGGGTGAGGTGCGGCGTGATCAGGTAATCTTTCCAATGGCATCCACTTTGACCACCAACTTTCCGCCGCTCCCTCGACACAAGCCACAATCAAAGTTCAATAAAGTTTAATGGGTAACGGTCATTTTCAAACCACTCAGAGACACGTAAATAAAACAATAGAAAACAAAGACTTAAATGTAGCTCTCTGCTGTTTCCTCTCGGGTGCATCTCCTTTAATGAATGGACACTTTAAATATGCAATTCGGCGATGTGACTTATTAGGCTCTGAAATATTGGGTGGAGGAAAAGCAGGAAGTGGTGCAGATAATATTCCAATAGATCAGCAGGAGGAGGAGGAGGAGGAGGAGGAGGAGGAGGAGGAGGAGGAGGAGGAGGAGGAGGAGGAGGAATAAGAATAAGAAAAAGAAGAAAACGAAGAGGAGAAGAGAGGATAAGGAAAGACAAGGACAAAAAGGATAAGAAAAATAGGAATGGAAGAGGAGAATAAATGAATAACAATTAACATAAAATAAGACCTTCACATAATCACCATAAACAAGATTACTGCTACTAAACTTTTCTTCTTCATTACGTGTGGGAAACTCACTGATCCAAACACACATACAAGTAAATAAGGGAATAGAGGAATACATATGTAAATAAATAAGTAAGGAGATGCATAAACAAAATGAATACGAAAATAAATAAATAAATAAGTAAGGAGATACATAAACAAAATAAATAAGTAAATAAATGAATATATAAATGAATAAATAAGTAAGTAGATACATAAACAAATGAAAAAGTAAATAAATGAATAAATGAATAAGGAAACAAATACATAAACAAATAAAAAAGTAAATACATGAATAAATAAATAAATAAAGCAGACACAAACATACATGAATAGATAAGGAAGCAAAGGTGAATGAATACAAAGTAGTGCACAGTGGCATGAATAGGCCAGACGACCGTTCCCACACCATTCAAGCCGCCACACTCCTACATTCCACACACGTGCACACTCCTGTCTCCTTTTACTGGGTCCTTGGCGGGCACAGGAACCAGTTACAAGGCTTTCTGACCTGTGCTGGAAAAGGGTTAGAATCGTTGCCGCAGCCTCTCCGCCTCTATCGTAAGTCTACAAAGAGTTGCGTCTGCACCTACTAAGTCGTAAGCGATGCGGTGAACAGTGATACTTTCTTTACCATTACCAGGATTATTAAGGATTTATACAATAGACCACGTAAAAAAGTGTGAAGAGTAGGCGGTTAATGCATGATGATAATGAACATAAGCGAGGGTGTTGTGGGTACTGGTGATGAGCGTCCTCGTTGTAATGATGATGATGATGATGATGGTGATGAAACTGTTACTACCAAGTCCTTCATTAAGTAAGAGTGGAGTGGTTTTAAAGGATTGCGTCTTAATAGCACTGCAGTAGTAGTGGTAGTAGTGGTAGTGTAATGGTTGCCTTACATAGTTAAGAATCCATGAACTGAACACACCCATCCACTCCACTGTTCCTTCTCCCTTACAAGATGGTCGATAAATGGGTACACTAACTGGGGATCCCTAGGGAAGGTAAGCTGTGGGGAGTCTAGTGTCGCAGTCTGCTACTCACCACAGCAGCTGTAGTGAGTGCACAGCCTTACGTTCCGCAGCGGGTCTCCAATACCGATCATCTTGAAGGCTATGGTGATGGAGGTGAACGACGGGACTCAGGGTACACTATTCAATACACGTCTTATCATATTTTACCATGACTGATTTTTATATAATCTTTTTACTTATGAGTAGCAAAACAATTACATTACAGTATAACGTTATTGAGGTGGTGTGCTTGAATATTCAGTATCATCTTCACCAGTTGACATGGGCCCCAGAACAACCTAACTTAACCTTATCGCGCCGCATGATAGACAAAAAATGACTTTGAATGTTCTACGGTCAAGGTGAAGACCTTATGAAAATTACAACAACTCATAACTACAAAGTTGTGAATGGCAATGAGCACACTAGAATACTACAGACAGACTGACAGACAGACAGACAGGCAGCCGCCTCTCAAAAACTCCTACAGGGCATCAGAGCCGTGCAGAAGATAGCCTACAGGTGCTAGAAGGCTAGAAGCCATGACAAAAAAAAAATGCTTAAAGGTATGTCACCCCTTCAAACGCTTCTCAAACTCCACCACTCAAAGACTCATGAAACCAGACCAGGTGATACAAGTCAAATATTTTCTTTATGTTTACTCCCTCGATTTCACAGGAGGCAAGAGAGGTAACATAACTTTCCTCGCTGTTTGTCCCGG
>JAXIVD010003040.1:0-50552 GCA_036785275.1 Cancer borealis
ATGAGGTACTTCTTGCATGTAACATAACGGAAATCCTTCTCCAAGATTAATTTTATAACAACTATGTGAATAGCTTGTTAGAAGAGTTAGTAGTGGAAGAAAGACTTATCTAGTTACAAAATAACTTCATTGAGTGGAGATCAAAATGAGAAATAGCCACGATTAGTGCACTAGCCTTAGGAGCAATCATGAGGCGGTGGTCTAGTGGCTAGCGGTCGGGCATAGCAGCTCAGGATCCCGCGTTCGAGCCTCGGCATGGGCTGGCCACTTTTCTACGTTAGTGGACGAGTTTTTCGAGCCGTTCCACCCTGATTCTCTTGTATTAACTACTGCCGAGTGGCCTAAGATCACCCACATGCTGCCATAACACCATCTTCGCTGGGACTGCGTTATATGCGCGAGGAGCTTCCGCTAGCAGCATGAGCCTATCAATAAGAAACAAGGTGTCACTTAAAAAATCTAAACTGCGCTACTAACGGACGGAGGCCAACCATCTAAGGTCTCCCTGAAGCCTACCTATGGGTAACAAAACAAAAAAATAAAAATAAAATTATAGGCTGATTTGAAAATAAAGATAAATACATTGATGACAAGTATCTAGAACAAAGAATCTAGAACAAAATTTAAAATATGTAGAAATATTTGTAATGGATATAACAGATGATTTAGAAAATTTAAAAATACTATACCTAACACACAAAATACCTTAAAAGTTGATAGAAATTATATTCTTGTAAACATTACTTTTGAAATCAATAACAGGATGGAAAATATAAAAATTTGACAATTAAATAGACAAATTACTTCGGGAAATGTCTCCAGAACACATGGTATAGCATGGATGATATAGAACATTCTCTGCAAAGATATTGTATTGAATCTTATTGACTATTGATTTATAATGAAAAATGTGAAATGACAAACATAATGAGGATTGAAAAATATGATGATTTAAGTTTGAATAAAGTTGAAATATATTATCTATCCACTGAAATAATGACGATTGAAAATATGATGACTTAATATAGACGTTGAATTACTGCAAAGCAAAATGTTCCCCCGCCAAGACACCCTAAGCCAGGCATAGTACTGGCTTACCGAGGCCACCCAGAATATCATGCTTACCCACAAACTAGACGAGTCATCGATGGTAGTACTTGTTTGGGTGGGCAGCCGGGTGCTTGAACTCTAATTGCTGTGGTTAGCCTCACAAGTCTTACCTACTAACATAGAGTATTTCAAATATGCAAATACGTTGTCTTTCACGCACAGGAAAGTGTTATACTTCAAGTAACAACATGACAACTTTATGAAGTTACAGTCAGGACACCCTACAATTGGTGCTTACAGTGTTTATAACTTATACTATTTACATGTCTTGATAATCAGGACAAAGATAATATCACCACATAATTACTGCTCAATTACTCTCTGTAATGTTATCACCTCTATAAGTTTCTTTCATTTCAAACAAAGCTGATTTCATTATGGTCACCGTTGCCCAGCTGGCCTCCAACCAAAAGCATCTCATATTTAATCATGTTAGTTAATTCCAAGTCTAAAATATTGCATCCTCTTGTTGGCTCCCTGATGACCTGTTTTAAAAAGTTAGTCTGCTTCCATGGTTCAGTGGTCAACGTCCTCGCCTGCCTCCTGACAAGACATGGGTTTGAACCCTGCTCAGGTGCTAAGGATTTTTCACTGACAGAGAACGGTTACTGTCCCCATTGAGCAAGGGGATGGAGGTGTGTGATGTGTGAAAGGTCTCAACCTTACCCATAGATCCGTCTTTATGCATTTTGGGCTTTTATCGAAGAGTTAGCCGTGATCTTCCAGACCATGGTGATTAATACACACTTTCTTAGGGGAGGGAGAAATTTGTTTCCCTCTTTTGGAAGGAAATGACAAGCGTGATCTTGACCACGCAGTGAAAAATGCCAGGATAGGTCAAGATGGAGACTTGTGTGTCCAGCCCCTTGAGGTAAGTCCCCGGAGGAGGGCCAGGCATTTGAGGTATAGATAGATAGGTCAAAATTGGAAGTCACGTTTTTAATAATTTTCTACTTCTTGCCGGTTCTCTTCTGTGGTTCATTTGGGTTCCTCTTTTCCCAATAAAAGTGGTGATGATTCTTTCCCCCTATGTAGCCCAGCTGAGCTGCCCT
Organism: Cancer borealis; assembly: GCA_036785275.1. Taxonomy (NCBI): domain Eukaryota; kingdom Metazoa; phylum Arthropoda; class Malacostraca; order Decapoda; family Cancridae; genus Cancer; species Cancer borealis. The sequence goes on from JAXIVD010003040.1 coordinate 2,163, forward strand.
CGAGTACACGTCCCTCACGGCAAAGGGCATCTGGTCTGTGGACAGAATAGAGTAATGAGAGTGAACAGCAGCAAAGGAATGTAAAGTAGCAACTGTTTTATCTTTCCTTGTTAAAATATACAAGGAAGACTGGAGTTTGGATATATCTACATATTTCCTCTACAGATCCATCTCACTTATAATTTTTATTGGCCACTTTTGTCTACATGAGTTGGGTGTTCAATGCAGGGAAGCAACTGTGGTTAGCCTGAAATGTTCACACCATAAGTTAATAACAATTCTCACACGTCAAAATGTGTCTTATGAACCCAATGCACACACACATGATGAAAGCTTCCTGTAACTGAAACCTATTCTGAAATGGGTCACCACAGCTGTAGATGTGTCGGCAGTGCAGGTAAATAATGGCATTCACCTGGGTTGTAGTCTTCATGCAGGGGGTTAATCTTTTTTTTGCTCATCTTGCTGGAGAACTTTTTAGCCTCACGCTGATCAGCCACTAAGATGGGATTGCGGCCGTGTTTCCCTCCTTTTGGTGTGGGGAGTGAGTACTGCCGGGAAAGGTGAAGATGTAGGATAGCATTAACACATGTATATAGGAGCCAAATGAAACCTATCCACTATGTCTGTTTCATGTGTTGAGATAAAACTCATATGACTTGTGTTGTGGAGAGGGAATGAGTGCAGAGAACGTGGAAGTCCCTCTCCTGGGACTTTGTATTCCATATAAAACAAGGACGTTGTATTTTAACAAACTACATTTTTCCCATGTTTTAATTTAACTGACAAAAATAACCAAAGTATATTTTTTCCTAATGTTTAATTATTTTCTTATATGCCATCTCACACATTGGATACAAATGCAAAGACTTCTTGAAAACTGATCTTCTTAACTAGATAATAACATTACTATGATACCGTTCTCCATACTGCATTACATCAACATTTCTTCCTTACAACAGCTCTGCATTCCCCTCACCTTTGTTCCTTTCTTATTGATTGGCCTCTTGGTGTTGATCCATATCCTCTGTGTGCCATCAGGGTCCAAGGTCACTGACACTTTCTTCAGGGTTTTGTTGCCACAGTGTGGACAAAAGATCTGCAAATATAATGGAGAAGGATTGTGTTTTATACTGATTAAAGCTCATCATTATATATAATACCATTTGACTGAGGAAACATAGATGGTAAACAAGTATTCAGTAATGGCTAAGGTAAGAACACCTCGTTTATAAGGGAAAATATAAGGATTCCCAGTATTCTGCTCTGTCAGCATGCAACACACCACTTGTACCTTGTCCATGACTGAAGTGGTCCTGAAGCAGGCATAGCACCGTAGGATGTAGGTCTTGAGTTGCCTGATGAGCCACCCATCCACCCCCATCACTGCCAGTCCAATGTGTTTCAAGACATTCTGTGGAGCACAACTTAATTATCATTCACTGGAGATAAGAAATGGCACAACTAGTGCAGTTTTCACATTTCTGAAGACATAACATACTTATTTATTGCTTAGTATTAGGAACTGGATAATAATAAAATAACAAAAAAGTACTCCTTTTCTGACACCCTAAATACAGTAACTTGTATGACCACGCATAATAAAAATTATTAGACCATTTTTTATTCAAGCACAACCACTTCCCTGCAACTCGAAATATTACCTCACCTCTAAACCAAATATTTTTACACCTCTGCAATGCAACTACTTTTAACCCTCTGACACACACACACACACACACACACACACACACACACACACACATCCTTACATCAATCATCTGTTAAGTGCATTATCTTACCACATACCTGCATAGCAAAGTCTCCTGTAATGCATGCCACCTTCACATCCTTCTCCTCATCTACCTCTTCCTCTACACCACCGAAAATATTCCTCTTGCCTTTGTGTTTCTTGATATTCTGACAGGTGATCCAACCACCACCACCATCATCATCATTGTCTTCTTTCCCCTCTTCACTTTCTTTATCCTCCTCACCCTCCTCATATTCAACATCATCTGTTTTGTTATCCTCCTCATCATATTCCTCAGTTTCTTGGGTCTTACAGTCATCTTCCTTATCTGGAACAAAAATAAATAAACATATGGACTGCAGTATTTTCCTCCAGTGATGAAGAATCTGTACCATTATGATAGTTTTAAGGTCCAACAAATTAATATTCTTTTCACGTAAAAATTAAACTATCATCTTTCCACAAACAGAAGCCTCAGCTATCCATATCTACAATTTTGTGAGCTGTATATTATAATCCATCTTATGTTCTGCAAATACAAATTAAGGTCCTTCATAAAATACAATAAACCCGACTAAAAGAATAATTAAATAAACATTCTTCTTTTCCTGTAGGACTTCATTAAGCTGAGTGTAATCACCTTCTGGTTGTGAGTTGTCTGCTTGTGTTTGAATATGGTCTGCCTCTGTGTCTCCAAGCGCACACTTCTCCTCTTCCTCTTCCTCCTGCAAAACAAAACAAATGAGAGATGGGGAAAGGGTAAAAGAGAGGATGTGGGAAAATCTAGAAAACTACTATGGTGCGAGCAAAGAATACAACATAGCAAGCAGACAGACAAATACATTAACAATTTGACTGGCGTAAAATTTAAATATTTCTCAATACAACGGCTTAGTTTCATTTTAAACCTTGAAAAGCAAACACCAATTTAGACACATGAAAGACACAAATGTAGTACAGATGTTGTGATATTGACAAATCTTCATGAAAATAAAAGTATGATATACCGTTTGCAGATGACAGAAACCAATATGCATTTCAGAGTAATCTCAAACTACAATGTAATTCTCATTTGAACAGTTTCCCAGCAATCTTAATCCAGGCAGTGTGGCCACTATCTAGTTTTCACTCAGACACACACACACACATTAAACTATGCTGCTAACATACACAAATCAAATAATGTCATGCTTATGCAAATACAAAAAACATTGAACAAGGAAATAATAAATTAATTCAATCATCAAGCATGCAATACAAAACTTAACTAAACAAACAAAGATCTGTAAATAGGTGTCAAAATCAAAAGAACATTACAATAACTATGGATAGGCCATCAAGGAATTGGAAAACATGGTCTAGAAAATAAATGTTAGGCTTAATCAGAAACCCTCGCCTCTATTTGTTCCATGAGGTGATGAAGAATCTCCTCTATGGTTTGGTCACTCCTCAGAAGCACCAACTTCTCTTCCTCAGTGATGCTTGCTAAGTGTATTGCCCATCGAGTAAGGTGAGGGAAGATGTGGTGCAGCTGGGAGGGAGAGTCATTGTAGTGGATGATGCCTTCATCCTCACACTTGCTCTGAGCTACGAGAGGAACACACAGCTGAGGGTACTGCTTCAGGAGGGCTTGGTGGAGGGTGAAGTCCCAGCTGGATGGTGTGTATCCTCTGGTGTATGAGTGGTGCAGGAGGAATGCATCGAGTACCATGATGTGATGATCTGTGATGGTGGGATCTGAGCCTCCTGTCCTTGGTGTATGCATTGAAGGAGTGCTACCTGTCAAGGGAGCTGCTGGCCTTCCCTCACACAGCTCACCCTCACACTTGTACCCAGAGAATGATAGTAAATTCAACCACTTTTTGCAATACATACAATAAGAAACACATCATAAATACCTATGACAGAGGCTGCCTCATATTGTTCAACGAATGAATACAAAATGATACGCCATCACATAGGTCAACACTGATATGCTTACCCTACTAAACCTAACCTACTAACCTAACCTAATCCTACTTTCTAACATGGTACCTACAACCAATGTTCATACTACGGAATATAATGTCATCGCCTTCCATAATATCCAGAAATCCTATAGACATTTAACCTCTGGGATGTAACCACTAAGAGGACCTGCCAGTGTTGTTACCTGTTCTGGTGGGTGGTTGAAGTTCTCCCTTTGAGTGGCCTTGGTGGCAGCACCCTCAGTCACTATCCTGCGAGGCTCTGTGTTGAGGTGGCTGGAACTGCCTTGCACCTCCACCTCAAGCTCATAGGTGAGTGCCAACACCTTAATGTCAGCCAAGGACAGGCTAGCATAGTCACCAGTCTTCTTGGAAAATTCATTCACTGTACACCATTCAAAAAATAAGTCAATGAGCAGAGGAAATTATCACTAATATAAATTTCTACAGCTAGATAACATATTACATTAAATACAGTAATGTTTTAAGGCATATACATAAAATACGTAATGAGAAACAATATATAAACCAAAAGTCATTATCATTTTAAATCATTTGTGCTTGAGAGGGTAAGTAAATAGTAGGAAACCACAGATGGCAGCCAAGAACTTCAATAAAACTTATAAACAAAATAAATCATACATAAAAATAACAAAAGAAAAAAACAAAATAATCTAGCTGTACTCATTCTATAGATTATTACCAAATTTTATTGAATGAAGCTGAGGCTGTCGCTTGGTGATAGGGAAAGGGAATGCCTCCAGGCGCTGCCTCGCCTCCTTGTCTCTTATCTCTAAGATGACCTCCGGAACACTGCACAGACTCTCTCCATATTCCTGAAACACAACACAGGTCTACTGAGCATTATACTATAACACAGAATATTTTCACTTTCACATCACATAAACCAGTTAATTTTTGTTTTCTTTTTAATTTCAGTGTAATTCATCCGACAGGTAATCACTGTTTCTGAAGTATACACCAATCCTCACATTCTACCCTAGTAAGCATTATCCATGATCTAAACTGTTGCCAAGAACCGTCACACCACCTTACTTGCCAGCCCCACTGCCTGCTAGGACTGGTCACCACATTAAGCTCAACTAACTACACAAATAAGCACACATTTGAATCAGCATCAAAGGTGACACTGTTGTTTGCACAGAGTGAACAGGAACTTCAGAGAACAGTGGATGAATTTTGTAGTGTATTAACCAGAAGGAAGAATGTTGGGAAAAGCAAGATGATCTTTGAAAGGAAGCAGAGTGATGGATTTTAGTACTCCTTATAGGGTGAGTGTGCCAACAGGAGGAAGGTGTGAGGTACTTTTAGGAAGAATAAGAATAGAGGAAATGAAAGAATTTAAGTATTTGGGAAAGGTATTATGCAGATATGGATAGATGGAAGGAGAAATAGAGAGCAGCTATGAAAGACAGGAGTGTCATAGGATCACTTGCAAGGATTATGGGAGGAAGAAATGTGTCCATGGAGGTTAAAAGAGGTTTAAGAAACAGTATTCTCCTGCCAACATTGACGTGTGGATCGAAGACTCGGACATGGAATAGAGCACAGCAGTCAAGAGTGCATACTGTGGAAATTAGTTATCTGAGACAAGCATGCAGCGTAACAAGATGGGAGTGTGAGAGCAATGAAAGCGTATGTAAAAAGAACTTTAGCAAATAGAGTGAAGTGTGGTTCCTAGGAGATGAGGAAGGGCAGTTGTACGATGGAAGGATAGGGTAAAGGAGTACACAATGTATAAAATAGTTGCTAATAGAGGGGGAGGGATTAAATATGCAAGGAGGGAGTATGTGGATAGATAGAAGTAGAGGCCCTTTACCGTGGCCATCCCCTTTGGGCAACATTACCAGAGGAACATTGTGTTAGAGAATAGAATAGAATTAGTTTTACCACTACAAGTAAAGCCTCATTAATAATTGGTCATCTAAATGGATTAACGTTCTTACTACACCCAACACTACGCCTGTGCTTTGACTGTGACTACACTTGTTAATGGAATCTTTTTTTTTCATTGAATCATAAATGAGTGTCCACCCACCCCACTAAATCCTTCTCCACCTATGTTATGGTCATTGCATTGAAGGCACTTGGTATTGTTGAAGTGTATGTCCTACCTGGTTTATCATAACTAACATGAACAACTTTACATTTGTCTAAGAAATTAAAGTTGTCAGGTAGATGACCATTGACGCAAACTAAGGATGGTAATTTGCAAGGCTTAACTAATTTAATAATCTTAATCTTGTGTATGACATTGTTGGTTTGGTAAAAGCGGACCATACACTGAAACATTCACATATGTTCAGTACAAGTATTTATCCTGTGCAGTACTGAAATAATATATAGATCAATTCGGAGCTGTAACCATGCAGATTAGCCCACAAACCTCACCTCAGTAACTTAAAACAGGTAAACATTATAAAAAGTCCCCACGTCACCTACCCAAAGAGGTATGTGCTTCACCAAGGCAGCTGTGTCTACCACCAAGTAATGTGGCTTCATCTTCCTCCTCCTGTGCTGCTCTGTGTTCTTATTCGTGTGCTCTATCCTTGGTTTCTTTTTTTGTGATCAGCAAGACCTTCCTTCTTCACTTATGTTGTTGTTGCTGTTGTGTTTCTTCTTCACTTCAGTCAGTCTGTCTGCCTAGAACACGTGTCTCACAATAACAATAAAACAAGTCCAGCCATGTACCATCTCAACTGATAAATTGTTTTCCTTCTTTATCTTGCACGGGATACATAACAATGTCTTACGAGAAGTGATGAAATATAATGTGTCATATGTAATATAAATTATCAACTCACTCTGCACATTAACATGACTCTTTTTTGCTTGTCCCAAACAACCCGATTGCAAGATTGTATGTACTTTGTAAAAAAGAGAGAGAGAGAGAGAGAGAGAGAGAGAGAGACTACCATTCCATGAGCGTGCATTCACCTAGAAATATCTTACACATTCTTCATCATACACATATAGTACACACCTAGTACAATCGCAACCTAATAGTTTACTGTATATATGCATCCCACAAAATTTAAGTAGACTTGAAATCAAAGCAACTAGTGATAATCCCTTTAACTTATCCCTTTATGTAATTTTGTGGCATATGTGGGTTGAGTGATTGATTGCGTATGTGCTTGAAACAATACCAGCTTATCTTCTGACAGGTGTTTCCTCTCCCACCAAAGACTTGCCAGAACCATACCATACTTAACACGATACTCCCCAAAGCATTTCCACTATACTTAACGACGTGTATTATTCTCAAGGAATTGAAGAATATGATTTGCCATAAGGAGAGAAGCCGGTCTGGGTTAGCTTTGGTAAGAGTAAAGTGGGTGAACTAGAGAGAAATTACAATGCGAATGGGATATTGGGAAGCTGAAAGTGTTCATATGAAAACAGAGAGAGAGAGAGAGAGAGAGAGAGAGAGAGAGAGAGAGAGAGAGAGAGAGTAACCACACCTCAGTCAACGTTACGACACTCCGGGGGGAGGCATACGTTGCAGGTGTGGGTGGCGGGTGACCTTCCCACGCCAGGACCACAGTGCAGGTTGTAGACTGCCACCACCACCTGCCACACACGCCACGTCCTCCCCGCGCCTAGTGTGTCACCACGTCAAGCTCTTTATATGTCGTGGTGATATAGTTTGCCGTAGTTAATGCCTGTGTATCGGTTCGAACCTTGCTCACGGCAGGTAACAACTCACCCAACCTGATTGGTTGTCTATCGTGTCTCCATCTAGGGGACACACGGGCTATCTAGAGCCCATCAACCTGTTCGTCCAAGTCTAGTTGGTAAAAGAGCACCTGGAGGGGATAACTTTGTTTAGCTTGGATCATGTAGTTGTCCTTCCTTCTATGAAAACGATGATGTAAACTACCGCATATTTTCTAAAGAATATGGAAATGGAGATCAGGAAGGAAGATACACACCTTATGATGTGTTCTTTCTTAAATTGTGTACACCATTATTGCTCCCTTTCTAGACTTCCTTCTTCCCCTTCAGTACCTAATATCTTACTATTAGTCCCATAGCCACGTCTAGTCAATCCAGCCGACAGTAGTTAAAAGTTCTTGTGCCCAAACCATATTTTTTTCGGTTCGAAACAGTCCATTCTGCTGCATCACATATCACACGGAGCAGAAACAACATCAGTGTCTGAGGCAACAGAGTTTGTACTCCTTTGTACCCAAAACGGCCGACTACTCCCTTCTTCATATCTTATTGGATGAATACTACAAGGCCATCGCTATCACCTCTGCTCTGAGGAAAGTTAAGAGGTCCGTTCTTACTCCTTGTCCGATACGTCTGTCACTTCACCTGGATGCTGGAGCTTGTACAGTATTGATTCTCAAGTGCAACGTATTGCATATAGTACCACTACTTCCTCTTCGTCTTTGAGCCAAAAACAAGTGTGCGCAGTAGGCCGGAGAGCCCCGTGCGCCTTCCGTTCTTAGCCTGTGTTTATTTGTCCACGAACCAACAACAGATGTTCAGTCTGAGAAGCTCATCGCATGATTTCCGATTGATAATAAAGAATAATGTGGCTGCGCAGCTTCATTGGTGAAGAGCATAGCAAGTGGAAAGTTATCTAAGACCGCTGTTATCTCAACCAATACGCATTCGAAATAAAAATTGACTGGCTTGGAATTCCCCATGAGAAGATTATGAACTAAAAGGGACGAGGAGGCTGATAGAGGCCAGTTATTAGGAAGATAGAGGAAAAGTGGCATGCTGCTCTCCTTCACCCTTGCATCTCGACACCCAAGCATATACAAACACACTCACAACTGAAATGTCGCTACCCTAAACATTTCACCAGCCCGCCTACCAAGATAAGTCGTGAAGTGTCAGTACGGCACTCGAGGATTTTAGAAATGAAGAGTAACAGCCACAGAAACAAAAGCGAAACAGTATCTTGAGATAGGATAGACTCAAGTTAAAAATAAAAATTCTGTGGTGCGTGTACAGGTGTGGAAGTGGTGAAGGAAGCAACGACGAGGGAAGGAACGAGACAAACACCTCACAGATCTCTAGTGGCATCCCTCAAGAAGAGAAGAAAACCATACTATACAATAATAACCAAGAATGTGGTCGACGAACACACCAATATGGAGTAAGTCACGAAGGAAAGTCCAACAAATCCTTCGTCAACTCAAACTTCACTCTCAATTCACGAACTAACTTCCAATCTGTTAACGACGTGGGTTCAAGGGAGAGATGGAAGGGGAGTTGAAGGGAGTGGTGAGAATAGGGTTGGGGAGGGAGTAGTAGGTGTTCCATGAGTGTATGGCGAGGTTGGGCAGATGTTAGGGAAGGAATGTGAGTGTGGTGAAGTAAAGGATTTTTTTTCCAGAGCTCGTGTTCTTGCTGGTGGCGGGAACTTGGATGCAGGTGGTGGCCTCTTATGCAGCATGTGTTAGACCCATGATGGAGGCGGGCTGCGGTGAGTGTCAGTGTGTGTGTGTGTGTGTGTGTGTGTGTGTGTGTGTGTGTGTGTGTGTGTGTGTGTATGTGTGTGTGTGTGTGTGTGTGTGTGTGTGTGTGTGTGTGTGTGTGTGTGTGTGTGTGTGTGTGTGAATTGGAGTGTTACTTATAATATTATATAAGAAAAACATCATTCCACCATCTACTTATTAATATTTATGGTGTACACAAACACTACGCTTCAATCTACTAGTATACAAACAAAAACAATTCAATAATCACATCAAAAAAACTACTAAAAATAAAAAGAAAATAATGGTGGCGGGAACTTGGATGCAGGTGGTGGCCTCTTATGCAGCATGTGTTAGACCCATGATGGAGGCGGGCTGCGGTGAGTGTCAGTGTGTGTGTGTGTGTGTGTGTGTGTGTGTGTGTGTGTGTGTGTGTGTGTGTGTGTGTGTGTGTGTGTGTGTGTGTGTGTGTGTGTGTGTGTGTGTGTGTGTGTGTGTGTGTGTGTGTGTGTGTGTGTGTGTGTGTGTGTGTGTGTGAATTGGAGTGTTACTTATAATATTATATAAGAAAAACATCATTCCACCATCTACTTATTAATATTTATGGTGTACACAAACACTACGCTTCAATCTACTAGTATACAAACAAAAACAATTCAATAATCACATCAAAAAAACTACTAAAAATAAAAAGAAAATAATCATATCTTCATGGAAAATAATAATAGTTATAATTACCTCCACCTTCAAAAATCATAACCCATTCAATCGTTCTTTCCTAACCTTCGACTTCATTCCTACAGACCCACACCTTGCCAGGACATATGACCTTGATGATAAGATCGCCGGAGGGTACATATCTGAGCCAGGTAACCAAACAGTACAAAGTCACGTAGAGGAAACAGTACATTCAAGTGTTACTACTTTGTTTTCATTACTAGTATCATCAATATTATAATTATCAGTATTGGTGAGAGAAAATGGGGATGAGGCCAAGGGAATGTATCACCTGGATGGACTAAAAGAGTTGAGATAGAGAGGTACGATATGACGGAATCCCACAACGATTAGATTTCATTCTTCCAATTAACATTTTCAATCTCCATAATAACATCTTTTCTCTAAGACTGTCATCATATCGTTCCTTTACCTTGATGAAAAAAATATATATAGCATGATTGCCTTCTCACGTGATATGGAGCTTCTTCAGAAAAAATAAACAATAAATAAATTAGATAAATAATGATAAAGAAAAATCTGGGATGCATCAAATGTTTCCGACGAGCAGGGTTGCCATACTAAAAAGCCATACCTACAGGGTCGACACCGTGGCTGGTATCACTGATAGACACACATTATGAGGACCCCGTGCCCTTCTGCGGCGGCACACTCATCTCCCACAACTGGGTGATCACCTCAGCCTCCTGCGTCACCAGTTATGAACACAACCACGACAGCCTTAAGGTGTGGTAAGACTGACAGGCAACCACTTCCTCGGAGATCCGCCAGGTGGCCTCTCTCTCTCTCTCTCTCTCTCTCTCTCTCTCTCTCTCTCTTTCTCATAGATGAAAATTCTCCGTGCCATGTCCAAGAGGCAGTGTATGTCCTTTCACATACAATCTCTTCACCTTCCTTCACTACACTACAGAACAAAGTGACGCATGCATTTTTCATACACCAAACAAAGTGCTACCTCCCTCTACCTCCCAAACCAGAGACTAGGAACGTAAGCAGCAGGGACACAAATGAATACACGTTGACGCATTGAATGTTCTCGCCTTAGGTCGTGCTGGGAGAGTACGACTTGACGCTGGATGAGGGTTGGGAGAGGCGTCGTTGGGTAACCTTCATTGTCGTTCACCCTGAGTACGACTACTACACCCATCACGCTGACGTGGCCCTCGTTAGACTGGGTTTCTATGTCTTATACAGCCAGCGTATTGGTATTCTTCAACTTCCTGACAGGACGAGTACAAAGGAGGATGTGACACACGAGGAAGGTGAGAGAGAGAGAGAGAGAGAGAGAGAGAGAGAGAGAGAGAGAGAGAGAGAGAGAGAGAGAGAGAGAGAGAGAGAAGTATATAAAAAAAAGAATGTGGAAAGTTTCACACAAATACTCTTACTACATTAAAACCAATGAATGAATAAATACATTAATAAATAAATGAACAATGACAGAACCAACTCCAACACGCACACATATACACTTTTCAGCCAGTTACAGTGACAGGCTGTATACCATCGCGGGCTGGGGGAGAGTAGGGGAGAGCGGCGAGTACTCCCCAGTGATTCGAGAGGCAAAAGTTCCTCTCCTCCCCCTCGAGAATTGCAAGGAGATTTACCCAGAGTTTACCGACACGATGATCTGCGCTGGCAACCTAACATACGGCGGTTTCGACTCCTGCCAGGTAAGACATAGCGACAAATGTGGGATTACGAGTAGTAGTAGTAATAATAGTAATAATAATAATAATAAAATATAAGCGGCGTTTCACATCACTTCCGTTCCTCTTTACAGGGTGACATGGGCGGGGCGCTGGCCTGTGAGGGGTACATAAAGGGCGTGTCTTCGTGGAGCGTGGGTTGTGGGCGGCCTGGCTACCCCGGCGTATACACAGATGTGACCAAAGTAATGGACTGGATCTGTTCCGTGACTAACATAAAAGCGTGCACCTCTGCCTCTACCAAATTGTCGACATCATTTTGAAAGACGATGAGGAGGCTGCATGAGGACGATGTTATCTTCGGCATATAAACGCAAACCAAAGTGATACAAACGTAATGAATGTAATGAAACAATGTAATGAAACAACGGAAAAATAATATTAGTAAGAAGAAAAACGTGGCGCAAGAAGGGACAGGTATTGGTGACGATGATAGAGAGGTAATACGAACAAGGACAGACAGGGATGGGTTATGGTGTACAGACGGGAGGAAAAGATAGCAATGGTGCGTGTGAGAGAAGGGATATAAAACAGTCATTGTCACACATGAATCGTAACAGTGGTGGAAACAGAAACTCGAAAAATGATGGGGAAACAAGCGCTGTGTTTACATCTTCCAAACCCTTCATTGTCCTGGAAATAAACCTATGAACACGGCTATGTTTTCTTGCTTACATTCACATCAATTTATAGTCATTATTGCCTACACAGCGCCATTCCAGTGTGCTCTTGGCGTTCATCCCATGCAATCATTCTTGTCAACCTATCGACATATGCGTTTAGACCTGATAGCTAATGACTTTCTTTTTCCTTATATAAAGAAATCAAGTCTCTCTCTCTCTCTCTCTCTCTCTCTCTCTCTCTCTCTCTCTCTCTCTCTCTCTCTCTCTCTCTCTCTCTCTCTCTCTCTCTCTCTCTCTCTCTCTCTCTCTCTCTCTCTCTCTCCACCTTTCTAGGGCGTCGTCGTCGTCGTGTGGTCGCGTCATTCTTCCTTTATGACCAAGTACCAACCCTCACGGGCTTTGAGTCTCGCGAGGGCGGCGTCTCCCTCCTGCACGAAGACATAGTCGTTGTAGTGACCCACCAATGTGAATCCACGGCCACGCATGTACTCCACGAAGTCATGCTCGAACTTAGGCGAAGCGATCTCCACCACGACCACCCTGACGCGGACCTCCTCCCACGGTATTGTCTTAATGATGCTGATTTCGCTGCCCTGGGTATCGAGGGAGAGCAGATCAATGGTGGTTACGTTGAGGACCCTGAGGTAGGTGGTGAGTGGGAGGCAGCTCACTATGGAGTAAGATTCGACTCCAGCGTTGAGATAATTCTGAGCAGACGGGTTACGCATGGATACCCCAAGCTGGTGTGAGGCGCCCTTCATGTACCAACGGGGGGACGCGAACAACGTTGAGAGGCTAAGGGACACGTGTATCGAGGTGTTAGTCAAACCACTGGGGGAGAGACAGGTGTTGGAGGTCCACGCCTTGCGGTGCTTGGTGAGGAGTTTGGAATAACTGAAGCTGTCTGGCTCCACCAACAAGCCGCGCCATCCCCTTTCACGCTCCAGCCACAGTGTGTTGGACAGCACCTGCCCGTCCAGTGCCCCCGCCTCCACGAAGAAGCCACCCGTCTCTTCTGCAACACATACACATAATCACGATCTGATAGCACATACAACTCTCTTTGAATTAATCGTTGAATATAAGGAATCCAAGCTAAGAAGTCGTGAGCCTCTCCAGCATTTTAACCTGGGAATTTGTTTCACCTGAGAAAAGCCTCTCGATGTAATGGTGAATAAAAGGCCAGGTGTCGCCTTTTGACATGCCCAGATAGCTCTTGGTGTCGGTGAGGTTGTAGGGCAGCAAGGAGGGAGGGTCCAGCCAGTGTTGCCGCAGCTCAGCCGCAGCAATGAGGTCGTCTCCCGTAAGCCCTGCCGTTACCATCACCGTCACTGGCTCCTCCCATCGCGACTCGCACCACACCTGTTATATAATCACTAACTGTACATTGTGTTGAGCCTGGAGCCTGGAGGGCATGCAAGCAAGGAATTGTTGTGATAATCAACTCGGTATACACATATATCTTCCCTATTTTTTGTAGTTACAAGCCTCACCGTCAGGACCACGAAGCAGAATCCAGTCAACGTCGCCGTCAGAAGAGGACGCCTTGAATTCTTGCCCATAATACTTTTGATGCAGCACAGTCTTCCTACCTTTAATGCCATTGTCTCAGGTATATAATGGACAAGTGCTTATCCTTCTCATGAAGTACACACCTTTCAGCATTCTCCTCATTCACACCAGGAAGCTATGAGGCACAACACTATACTAGTCTTCATCGTGTAAGTTATTGAACGCAGAAACTGTTCACGCTCAGTTTACGTATTCCACTAATTCAAAACTTGCGATAACACACAAAGAGTGACGATACAAACGTGGACAAATGGATGGTATCGTTGTTTGAATTTCGGGTAAACGTCACTGTATTCGCAATCTCAATCAAGACCCAACGGGCAGCAGTGGGATGCGTTGTGGGGAGTTACTGCAATACATAGGACGTGTACTCTTCCGCCTTTCAAACCAATGAGAGCGTGGCAAGCGTCAAGGAAACCACCTGATTGGTCTACTGTTTTCCTGTTATCATGAGGAAACTTTAATTTGGCTGCCGTGGTGTGTTGCTAATAATAGCTACACGCGCGCGCGCACACACACACACACACACACACACACACACACACACACACACACACACACACACACACACACACACACACACACACACACACACTGTTAAGTAGAGATCTTAGAGAACACCATTACACACCATTACGATAAGCGACTCGGAGCCAATTGAATGTTTTGTACTAATGGAAAATTGTATTAGTTACCTCGTCACCTTGGCCTTGCTTCCACCCCCCCTACTACCCAACTAAACCCCCTCCACCCCACTATCCGCCTTCCACCCCACTACCCCAACCCACCCTGACCAGGACCGGTTAATCAGCTGAGTAAGGTAGATCAGGTTCTTTCTTCCCATGTTATAAATGAATACATAAACAAATAAATGCATAAGCAAATAAATACATGAATAAATATATAAATAAATGAATAATTGATAACATATTCGAGTGAACGCTATTATAAATTCTCTAATAATTGCAAATTTTTTTTTTCATCACAGCTAATTGTTTGATACTTCGATCTAATAATTCCAACGAAAGCATTACCACAGAAAGATTAAAAAAAAAACATGCTTTCAGACTATCCAATCTCTTAACCTTTCACTAAATGTTAACTCACATAGGAAATAAGGCGTTAACATGAAGAGCGACGCAGGATGTTAATATCAGGGCTTACCAAACTGCACCAAGACGCCCCCTGATCTTCGCTCACGTCTCTTCAATGTCTTATTTAAATAAACTTAACATTCTCCATTGTGCCTTATAGCATCTTCTTGGTAATTAATTATTTTTGCACAATAAACATGGATGATGTACAAAACGTGGGAGAGAGAGAGAGAGAGAGAGAGAGAGAGAGAGAGAGAGAGAGAGAGAGAGAGAGAGAGAGAGAGAGAGAGAGAGAGAGAGAGAGAGAGAGAGAGAGAATGTTCGTATCCTTATCACTAGTTTTCCTTTTTCCGGTAGCCCACAGCTGCGAGACATGGCTTCACTTACATTATCACACCAGGAAACTTGAATCATTCCACATTAGATACATCTACGAAACACCGGGACTCCCATAGTGCCACAAACAACCACAATATGAAATTCATCAACGTGTGAATGTACGTACTTTTATATAATTATTTCCAACAGTAATGTCTCTCCACACTAATGCCGTATCAATCTTGATTTTGTTATTTCGTGAAGCAACTCTTGTTTTAGCCGTGTGTGTGTGTGTGTGTGTGTGTGTGTGTGTGTGTGTGTGTGTGTGTGTGTGTGTTTACGTCAAGAGGGAGGAGACAGGATATCCCATCTTGTCTATATCGCCCACACCTCATTTTTTCCCCACACACGCACAAGGAGGCATGGGATGCACACTCCTGGTGGTGGTGGTGGTGGTGGTGGTGGCCACGTCAGTTGATATAGATGTGCTTTCCTCAGACGACGATGAAGCCAAAAAATGTAAAAGCATATGTTTCCAACCCAATGAAGATGTACTCATGAAAATCAATCTCACAGCAAATAATTGCTATAGAACGGTATCCGCCGAAATACCTTTAAATAAGACTTGCTTCTCGGGAGGCTACAACAAGTGTTATACTACGATTGCAAATGTATCCGAGTCTGGTAATGAGTTATACTTCAATTTGAGTGTTGATTGTAAAACGAGCTGTAATGTTCCGAGAGACGACAATTGCGATCACGATATAATTGAAATGAGTGTTATTATTCCAACCAGTACCAACGCTACTGATAAAAGTTCCCAAGACGAGAGGAACAGTACCACTCCCTCAAAAAGATCTTTGAAACCTCGAACAACCATCGACAAAATCCCAACAGGAGCGAAGATCCTGATAATGGTACTGATGGTGCAGATGCTGGGGACGTGTGTGATGGCCGTTGTAATGGTGATGGTGATCCGTAGGAGTTCCAGGTACTGTGTGTGTGTGTGTGTGTGTTTGTGTGTGTGTGTGTGTGTGTAGGGGGAGAGAGAGAGAGAGAGAGAGAGAGAGAGAGAGAGAGAGAGAGAGAGAGAGAGAGAGAGAGAGAGAGAGAGAGAGAGAGAGAGAGAGAGAGAGAGAGAGAGAGAGAGAGAGAGAGAGAGAGAGCACCAGTGACAAATGTCTGTATTCCACTAATCTTTTTGTTTTCTTTTTCATTGATAAGAACATAATTCTGACCAAATTATCAAAATTCTACTGATCCATATACATAATCAACAACAACAATAATAACAATAATAATAATAATAATAATAATAATAATAATAATAATAATAATAATAATAATAATAACAATAATAATTCATCCACAGAGAGTATGATGCCTTTATCAAGCTCGTCTCCAAGCAAGAACTTGTGGAAGACAGCAACATTTCCGAAGCCTAGTCCCATGATACAAGGACAATCACAGTCAGAAATAATCGACCATGAGACAACTAACGGTCTTCTATCACATTCAACATCAAGTAATAAGCAGTAAAATGAGGATAAACAAGTATGGTGAGAACTGAGGAGTTATGTCTGTCATTCTCTTGGAAGAAATCACACAGCATCCGGTGTCTGACCTTAACAATGAACACATACTGCCACTGCATCACTAGCGTTACTACTACTATCATTATCATTGTCGTTATTACTAGTACGACCCAGTCAAGTTGGGGGTACTTTCGGCTTGAAAGTTAGGTGTTGTGCTGAAGATACGGTTGGGAGGAAAACTTAAAACAGTTTATAATTCTAACAGATATAATGGTTTGTGGTGAGACTGCACAGTATTATTATTATTATTGATTGGAATATGATGGTGAGAATAAACACGGGATGAAACACGTAGATGTACCCTACTGAAAAAATGTAATTAGCATATATTTATCTATTTGTGAGCGAATTATGTAGCAAATGACATTATTTCATTTTACTACTTAATCGTTTATCATGAAACTTTGAACAGATATGACTCTTAATAATATTTTTAGAACAAAATTTGTATCAACAATGTTATGATCAAAAGTACTGCTTGATACATTAGTTTATTATTCTTCCAATTCCTTGCAATACATCATGAAATTACTTGGATAGTTGGTAAAATGTAATGAACAGATAAGGCGACGATACGAAGTTATATTCACCGACACCGTTCTTTTCCCGACATTCTTATAACAGGATGCTCCACAATCAGTCCAGAGACCCTTGTATCGATATATCCATTACCAAGCACTGAAATGACGTAGATAATTTACATCCCGTCATGCCACGCCTCACCACCTCCAATATCACTGCCACTAGACAGTAGACTCACCCAACAATACGTGATTAGAAAGTGGTAGAAGACACAAAAAGTTGTATATATGTATATGGCTTTTGTCACTCTCAGCTTCTTATAACTCCACCCCGACCCACCCATTCACAAATAATCCGTTCTCTGTAAGCTGGCATCTAGAGACTAACGAGAGGTTTGTAACAGCTCCTCTGATTGGCTGGACTCCTCTCTCGCTCACATGCACTATTGCTGCCACTCGAACATTCTGTGGTGCTATAATGTTTGTCGCAGGAATGAATGGTTATTGTGAAGTTTTGATACATCCATCTCACAGATATGTACACTTGAAAGATAGTCAAGTCGTCTCTTCTGTTCTTAATTACATTGAATAATATATTAGATATGTGAGAAAAAATCATGTGTCTGAGATAACATTACGAAATTATGGAAAAATCACTCTTCCTATTCCTTCAACTTAAAACATAAGTTACAGCAGTAATTAAAACAAGAAGGCACTGCGTTTTTCAACTTTTTTTTTACCTAAACAAACTAAAACTCAAACTACAAGTGACAAAAAAAATGTCTAATGATAATGACATTTTCATGAGATCCTTTTCATAGAGAAAACACACTTTCTACATTTTCTACCACCAATAAGAATAACAAAGAAATGAACACTTATATAACATCAAACCCACATGATTTCTAAAGCAAACTGTTAATCTACAGTGATTCATGTCATCGCGTGCCTTTTGCTTCTCTCTGGTGGCAAGATAGCTAAAACATAACTCTAGCTTCTTTTTCCTCAGCCTAACGGTCTGGTGGCTTCCCTCTATAGCTAATCGATCTCCTAACACTTCCACATCCTTTTGTATTCTATGCAGCTACCTGGGTGTGTCTTTCTGCAAGCCATTTACTTATCTGGTCTGATAAGGTATTATGATGCATTGTAGACACTGGGACTTTCTTCCTTGTCCTCATTTTTTTTCTTCCTCCTTCTTTGCCCTCTATTTTTTTTTCAGTTAGTCTCCCTTCTCCTCTGTCTCATAAAGTTTTTCTTCTGCTTCTGTCTTATGAAATTTCCTCCCTTCGTCCTTCTCTTTTTCATTTGCTTTTCTGTCCTCTTCCTCCTCTTCTTCTTCCTCCTCCTCCTCCTCCTCCTCCTCCTCTTCCTCTTCCTCCTCTTCTTCCTCCTCCTCCTCCTCCTCCTCCTCCTCTTCCTCTTCCTCCTCCTCTTCTTCTTCTTCTTCTTCTTCTTCTTCTTCTTCTTCTTCTTCTTCTTCTTCCTCTTCAAATTGCTCTTTAGTTAGTTGTTCCTCTTCATCTATTTCCTCCTCTTCTTCCAGTTCCTCTTCATGGTCAATTCGATCCTCCTCTTCTTCCATTTCTTCTTGATTTACTTCCTTCCTAATTCCCTCTTGTTCTTCTTCCACATTATCTTCATCTATTTTTTCTGTTTCATCATCAATCATTTCCTCTTCCTTTTTTACTTCTTTTTCATTTTCCTCCTCTTCTATTTTCCCTCCATATATTTCCTCCTCTACCCAATCAATTTTCCCCTCTTCCTCTTCCATTTCCTCTTCATCTACTTCTTCGTTAATCTCCTCCTCCTTCACATACACTCCAATTATCTCTTCTTCCTTAATTATTGCCATTTCCTCCTCTTTCACTTCTTTAATTAACTTTTCCTCACAATTTTCCTCTTTCAATTCTTTATTTTCTCTCTCTGACTCCTCCTCCTTCACCTCATCCGCCATTTTATACTCTGCCACCTTCTCCTCCTCCTTATCCTCTTCCTCCTTTCCCTCTCCCCTCTTTCTTCTTTTACCGGGGAAGAAGAATGGCCAGCAAGGGTCAACCACAAGGCTGAACAAAAAACAAATAAATAACTAATAAAAGTAGGTGCATGAACGTAGCAACCACAAGCATGACACTTGCAGTCTAGCACGCGGGACAGAAAGAAAACTACATTCTGAAGTTAAAAATAAAAAGGACTATAAACTGTGCATAATGAGATGTTAATTAAGTCGTCTGATCCTATTGGTAACAGGTACAAAAGGTAATTAGGTAAATACTCACAATAACTCATATTTGCTCAATGGATACTTCCGTGGCAACTTGCTGAGTCTCTTCAGCTTGTTCATCTGGCCTTGAGTCAAGCGGAAGCGCCAAATATTCTGAAAATGAACGGAAATGTGTTTTTTAACAGGCATGACAGGCCGTAGAGTAGAATTTTTCTCATTGATCTTAATTTTAAGGTTAAGGCAAGGGATTTAAAGATGGTTGGTTATTTGACCTTGCATACCTCTGTCATGAAGTAAGGCAGAAGCAACTCAATGTTATCATAAACCATGCGAACACCAGACTGGAGGATATGGCGAGATAAGATGACTTTGGGGCCAACACCAACCCTCTCTGCAATCTTGATGACCTTTGGGTGTTCCCATAGGTAGGACATGGCTTGTCTGAAGGTATAGGTAGTAAAAGAACTCTCATCAGCACAGGTGTGTATTTATCTAGTTGTGTGTGTCTGTGTGTGTGTGTGTGTGTGTGTGTGTGTGTGTGTGTGTGTGTGTGTGTGTGTGTGTGAGTTAATAGCCATGCTTACTTAGGGACATGGAAGGGGTTGCCATAAGGATGGATGCCCACAAGTGCAATGTTTGCTTCCTGACACCAACACCGGAGGTCATATTGGTCACAGTAAGGATTGATCTCGGCTTGGAGAGCCAAGGGATGATGTTTTACTCCTGCTGTGGGAGGGAAAGATAGCAACTGATTAAGTGCTTTCATTAACATATACTATCTCCTTTTGTAGAGTTGTGCATTATTACAGAAAAAAATTTCTGTTTTCACTGATATTCATCCACCTCTTTCTTGAAAATAAACTATGAGGATGAGGAAAGTATGCTTTCATCAACAGCTGTCCTCTTTCACAACACAAATGTTATACGAAAGAGGATTTTCTTGGATCAGGAGACATTCCCTTTTCAAAATATAATATGACACAGAAAAGTTTCTTTTTAAACACACAATTACCTTCTTGGATACTTTTGATCAACACAGGCAATGCATGACCAGACTTATTATTAGCATGTAAAAAGCATATACTAAAAAATAAAAGAAAGACAGACAGATAGACATATAGATAGATATGTAGATGGATAGCTTTCTGGAATGGCTGGAAACTTTAAGATATATTCTGTTTATATTGCTTCTGATTAAATTACATCCAATCTTATTAAGGCATTATGTGGAACTTTACTGTTCTGATATCATCAATTTCACCTTTCACCATTCACTAGCCCATATACACACTCACTTGTACACCATCCTTCACAGGAAATGTGTGGGTCCCAATACCTACCCTTCAGGAGCTCTTCCACCTGTTCCTGGGAGAAGTGGCGGAGTCCCAGGCTGTGCACTGCCCCACTGGCCACCAACTGTTATAGAAAGAGTAAAGCCATTAGTGATAAAAGAGGCAAAATGGATGTTATAAGAATTAACAGTTTCCATATTTCAGCTGCCTCCCTATCCACACCCAACACACACACAGACACACACACACACACACACACACAAACACACACACACCTCCACCTCCAGGGCATCCCATAGCATTCTCAAGTCCACCATGATCCGCGGCATCACTCTCAGGTGTCCATCAGGCATCCGCTGGAACATGTGGTTGACTTTGCGGATCTCTGGGTGAGTGCCATTGGGTGACGTGTTGTAGATAGTCATAGGGTCTGTGCCTGGTGTGAGGATGTGAGGGAGTTATAAAATGGCATTTGTGTCATGATATGAAAGGGTAATCATTACTACAGAGATTATAGATAGATTGATAGGGAATAATCCTCAAGTTTGTAAGGTGTATGATGCTAATACTGATAATGATAATGATGACACATAATATTAGTTAGTAATAATAATGTAATAGCAATAAATGTACAAATAAGGATAATGACCACAAAATACACATCTCTTCCACTCACCTTTAAGTCCTACAGGATTCACAAGATACAAGAGGTCAATGTGGGTGCCAAAGTGAGCCACAAATTCCTTCACTAAGGCCACAGCAGCATCAGCATCCTCAGGAACATTGATCTTTGGACCCACACACAAACAGAAACATGAAATACAAAAAGAAAATAACAATTAAAGAAGCAAAGACAACACAGTAAACTACATGTAATGCAAAGAATTTCAACCATAGAATAACGCATGTGGAACACACTACAACACTAATAAACTTACTCGTGGCTGAAACAATAAACATTAGACATGAACAATTATCGGCTGAGACAAAAGATAGCCTGGGTAGAACTTGCTGGCCTGTTGCTTATAGAGTGTCTAGAATATTATGTCATGAAAAAAGAAAAAGAAGTAGTTATCTATACATATACCGAGGTGGAGATGATAAAGTTTTCTCGCGTCAGTCCCTCCTTGTGTGCGAATTTGCCAATCCTCTTCATGACAGCCTCTGACAAGTAACCCGATATAGGCACCTCAAAGTATCTGTCACTCTGATGCAGCACCCAATCCAGCTGCTCTTCCCACTCATCATGGGCCTGTTCGGGGATAACGGGTAATAAGGAATGTGGGAAAGAAAGAGGAAAGGATGACGGGTAAAAATGAATGATGGAAATAAAAGGAAAGAAGAATGTCTATATCTGGGGAGGGAATGAGAGGAGAATGCCAGTAAATGGTAGGAGGAAAGGGATGAATGTGAATAATAGATGAGGGAAAAAAGAAAGGCGAAGGGAAATAAAGGTGGTTTCAATTATGGGAAAGAAAAAGAAGAAATATCAATAAGAGAGCAGAGGAAGATGTAAGTACAATTAAAGATGGAAAGAATGGGAGGAGATTCAAGGGGATTATCAATAAAGTAAAGATGAAACAAAACAAGAAAGGGGAACAATTATAAACATATTAACACAATGTTAATTTAACTTACCTATCAAAATAGAAAAAGTGTGTTTTAACTCGTATAACTTTGAAGATGTAATTACTTAGTATAAATAAGAACTGAGTACACTAATAACATGAATAATATGGTTGATGGTAAGTAATATTATAAGCATCACATGTGTGCTTACCTCCTTCACATTAATGCCTATCATGGGCAGAACACAGTCGTCCTCTAAGGTAATGGTGAAGGCCATGCCGTAGATGTGGTTCGCCGGTGTCCTGTCATGGCGAAATTTGTCCACGTAACTTATGGAATTAAAAGTACTATCAAAGAGGCTACATAATTACAAGGTTTTGACATAAGGTTGTATTATTGCGTGACATGTAGGGAATTATGTTCTTACTCGTCAATTCAATGGTCATATCACGTCATCTGTTCACCTTCTACAGATCTACACGCTAATGACGCTATTCTTCTACTGATCGATCTAATAGTACCCTTCTGGAGTCACTATTATCCTCTTCTTTCACTAATCAAGGTTTTCTAATTTTGATTGTAATGAATAATGAGTGAGCAACAGTTCTGGTGCATATCACGCATATATATATATATATATATATATATATATATATATATATATATATATATATATATATATATATACATATATATATATATATATATATATATATATATATATATATATATATATATATATATATATATATATATATATATATATATATATATATATATATATATATATATGGTTACAGTGTTACAGTGCTTACGAACTTGTGAGGATACTTTTCTGTTTCCTTTTGTCTGCATATATTCACAACAAAAATAAAGTCATTCATGGCTACACCGAGAGAATACAGTATAAATGTGATGCTGGTAGAAGTAGGAAGGAGCGAAATCTCTGGTTTTTGCCCCTAAGTCACTTATTTTGTCAGGATGGTAAAATGTAGAAAGACGACACCCAAGTTCAAGTCCTAATTGAGTCACTTCTAACCTAAGTTCAATTTCTAATTGAGTTACATCTAACCCAAGCTCAAGTTCTAATTGAGTCACTCCTAACCTAAGTTCAAGTTCTAATTTAGTCACTCCTAACCTAAGTTAGGTTGAGTGAGTCCTAACCCAAGTTCAAGTCCAGTCCAGCTGCAAGAAGTAAACAGAAACAGATCCAGGTGGCGGGGACACACAGGTGGGACTGGCGGTGGAGGACTCAAAACTTTTTTCTCATTTTTTTTCTAATTTAATTTTTCCCCCTTAATTAGTGAAATATGATGTTATTACTGATTTATCTCCACTTGACGTAATCCTGACACATTTCACTGATTTATACTCGCATATTATTGCAGTGCCGTAGTGAATGTTATGGGAATGTATCATCCGACCCATCCAAGGCTTAAAACACCACCAGGAACTTGACACACTACCAAGGCAAACTTCACCTTCTACTACTACTTCTACAGTACTTCGCTTAGTTTCAAAGTTAATGACTGACTGGTGGGCACAATAGGTCATTCGTACCTGTCAGTTGACTTTGAACATAGCTAGAATTAATATGCACAGTCTTGTAATCACTGTGTTCAGGATGTAGTCCCTTTTACTGCCTCGAGTTTGTCCTGCTGGTGTGTTTGAAGGACAGGAAAGCAGTAATGTAAATCATTATGTTCTGGGATTCACTTTCACATGTCAGAAATAATAGCAATGATACATATGGTTGGTAAAGTATGTATCAGCTGTGAATTCAGTGCATTATGATATTTTGAGACCATTTTCCCAAAAAATTTGAACATTGTAATATATTGTATGTGAATGTAGTAAAAATTCATTATTTCACACTGAGGGAATGGAATCAAATATTGCAACAATGGACATTAAAACCAAAACACTAGTTACTCCAGAATTGTACAGCAATTTAGTATACCATCATGTAGATGCAAACACTCTGCACAATAATGTTGATGTAATGCCAAAGGCAGCTTTAGGCCATGAAGGAGAAAAAAGGTGTATCAACTCCTCAATTGTCTGTGAAGAGATTTATGAGGAACTTAACCATGGCACAGATGAAGACACTCAAGTTACTATCATCATCTCTGACACTTCTCTTGCTGCCAAGAATTGTAAAGTGTCCTTCAGTCCTCCAGACACTCGCCTTGTTGTGAATTCCATACCTTCAAGTGACCCGTGCAACTTCAGAAGGTGCCTTGAACAGTGCCTGAACCTGGCATCTTCTCAGAAGTTTGATGTTTGCTGTTTTTTATGCTCCGAGACATATATGTCTTTTATTGACCTCAGGGAACACCTCAGGCAAGCACACAACCTGAGTCACGGTGTTAACCGGCTCTCAAATTTGCCTTCGGAATGCATCATTCAAATTGTTAAAGAAATCAAGAAGCTGGAGTGTAAATGTACAGCATTTATCTGTGCAACATGTGGAGTGACATATCATTATCTTCTTCAACTTATGCAACATGTCCTATTAGATCATCCTACTCATTATGGAGACTTTCCTTTCTTCACAGAGCAGCAACAAAGAAAATATCTTGAAAAATGTCAGAGATGTACAGTTCTAGATAAGATGTGTCATATTGACTATGATTTGTTTGTAAGGGTTTTGCTTGACTGTGTTGAGTGTTGTGATGAAGACTGTAGAACATTGTTGCTGAGCTGGCCTTTAGCACATTGCTCTGAGCCTTGTGAGTGGTGTGCTGAGGAAAGTGAGGGTGAGGAGCACACTGGGAACAAAGCTGGTACACATGGTGCAGAAAGAGAAGTTGTTTGCTACAGAATAAAACAAAAATACCTTCACAAATATTCACAACAATCTAGAATATTAAAGTGTATCTGTCCACTTATGAAGTGTCCTGAATGCCCTAAAACGGTGGCTAATTATGCAGATCTTCGTAGACATGTCAGACAGACTAATCATAGCAATTGGCATGACTTGAGACTTATGTGGGAGAAATATAAAATTATTAAGGAGAACTGTCCCGTTTGCCTTAAGCATTCTTACCACAGCTACATCCTGTGTCCCCATTGTCCTCACCTGGCCTTTGAGAGTGAGAGGGATGCCCAGACCCACATGGACTCTCAACATAATACTCAGACTGGAGACAAATTCCATGCATTGTGTACCTGCCCCAATTACTTTTTATGTTTGAAATGCAACACCACCTACCCAACCCCCCAAAGACTCCACCAGCACATGCGGCAAATGCGACACGAGACCACAGAGAACCTTGCTGCCATCCCCGACATGATTAAGGAGAGCATCAAGGGAAGGAAGGGATGTCCGCGGTGCTCACTACAACACTCCCGTGATATCACAGGCTCGCAGGAAAAGGAACAAGAGTGCAGCTGTAGGTGGGCAGAATGTTCCACTTGCAAGATTTCATTCAAGAAAGTGAGTGGTCTGCTGGATCACACACAGAGGGCTAAACACCCCATGAGTGCCAAGGACATCAGAAAGGAAAGAGAAAAGCTGGCAAGCTCTGTGACAATCTGTCAGAAGTGTTGCATTGAGGCAAATAAATTCTGTATGTTATGCCACCAAAGGGAAAACTTCATGTACACCCACCTGAGGACCCTCCACCAGGACTGCCAGATCATGCTGCTCAGAGATGACTGTGGGAATCTCCTGGAAGAGCATCATGTAGAAAGCTGGGATTGTGGACGCCTGGCCAGATATGAGTGCAGTGTGTGTCTCATTTGCTACCCTCGTGTCAATAAGTTGTTGTGTCACGTCCGTAGGCAACATCCTCAGTGCTTCTTTATTCTCGTGTGCCTTGACCTGAGTGAAGATGTAAAGCAAGTGAAGGATTTTGATGGCCGACAGGAGTTAATGGTTTTGAATGTTGTTGATAAGAAACTTTAGTTGAAAACACGTTACCGGTACACGTGAAAGTAATGCAAGTGTATTTTTATCATTTATTTTGTTATAAATCACATCTACTATACTTTTTCATAATTATATTTCTATCTGGAACTATGAAAGATGCATCCAAATAAAAATATAGAAAAGTTTATTTAATTTCCTTTCATATTCCCTCTTACTGTATCATTAAGTTTTGTAAAATGTGAAAAATAGAAATACATGTTTACTAAATCAATGATCAATAATGATAAAATAATTTGTTAAACACCACTTATGGATAAGATCTTATTTTAGTTTTTGGCACATTTCATATGAGCAATTGGAGAGCATTTACTCTAAAATTACAGTCATTTAAATGTACTGAGTACATGCAGCCTTAAAAGTAATAGAAAACATTATAAAATACTATGATACTTAAATGTGGAATAAAATTTTTTTTATTAGATCTATCATCCAAGAGGATGCTGGTAACAATTTCATCACTTCATACTGTAGTGAACTCCATCCTCTACTCACTGCGGACTGTACATACGCCCATCTTGCCCTGCACCTGTACATTATTAAGTCATTATACTTAACTATAGAGCAGATAATGTTCATCATCATCAATCTCAAACTTTTTAATGTTTTGATCTTAAATTTAGTAATATTCTTTAAAAATAAACTTCATGTCTAATCACAGCCTGCAAATTTACCTATAACACAGGCAATCTTGTCATGTTTGCTACAACTCATATCTAATTGACAACCAACTCATCATCTGGTCCCACAACACAATATACTAATAATCAGATCACAAAAAGCACTTCCACTCCCTGGCTTCTCTAAGAATAATGTGTCAAAAAGAATGATAACCGCCAATTTGTGTACGTACCAGATACGAGACTAACATAAGTACTTCTACCCACTTTATAATTGCTGTCAATGATGTATCTGTTACCAGTCATTAAAGTTACGGCCGTAGCTGCTTCAACCCACACTCACCCCCGTCACAATGAGCAAATGACTGTGAGTTCTTATAGTTGCCAGTATTAGTGAAGATTCTTTGAAAGTATTAGTCATATTGGTAACAACTACAAACTACTGTAGGTTAAGATGCTATCCTATGTTCTAACAGTTTAATTGCTAAAATATATATGGTAACTAGTAACTACATACAATATATAAAACTTTAAAAACCAACAATAATATATGTTTAATATTAACTATGCCTTTAAATATTTTTTCAACCAAGCAGTCACGTCATTCAATATCACAAATATCCTTCAGTTCATTGGCAGGAGATCCCTTTCAATACAAAAATCAAAAAGAATATAAAACTACAATCATACAACATTCTGATATACTTTTAACTCTATCTATATATCTATAACACTTAATACCCTCTATAAGGCACATTAACACATAATTTTCAGGATCTTCTTGAGAAATGCAAACCCAATCACACACAAGGAACTTTTTTTTCTTTAGAGGAACTTAACTCTTACAGAAAATGGTTTTGCATCAACTCGATCCTTCCAGCAACACCAAAATTTATACTAGAATTACCTAATGTATAGTCCATCAACCGTCTTCGCTAGTAACAATATCTAGGGTGTGCAGTAACCCCACTCAACATGGTACTTTGCATACAGCATGTATCCGAAATTAATCTGAAGAACTGAAATGCAACGAGTAACTTGATACACAGCGGAAAATTTTAATCTATCAAATTATTGGACGGTAATCTATTTCTTGGAACTCCCAAAGCAAATTTTAGTCCTTTCACTCCCATCCTCCCCTTGGAATATTTATTATAAGTTTTGATTGATAAAGTTTTAAATATCAAGTACATGGGAGCCCAAAAAAACTTGACTCTCCCACATTTACTCCATGCAAAGAGGTTTACCATATGATTTAAAATATGGAAATGAACATACAGATTACATTTTCTTTTAGGACAAGCTAGGATGTTGGATATGATCAAAAAATAAATGTAAAAATAATCAATTCAAAATTCTTGAGGTAGAGAACAATTATATACACCAAAATCATAACAAAAAAGCATTTATAACTACACACATACACACAGACACGCACACATATATATATATAATATATATATAAATATATATATATATATATATATATATATATATATATATATATATATATATATATATATATATATATATATATATATATATATATATATATATTTATTATATATATATATATATATATATATATATATATATATATATATATATATATATATATATAATACACAATAAATATATGGAAAAATTGTTTATAACAGAATTAATATCAATTCCATAATAAAAAAAAGACAAATGAGATCACCTGTGTTCCCTAATAAAATGTTGCCAGATCAGAGCCACGTTTGGTGAACCTACAAGTAATATTTCATATTCCAGATAGATGCTTATGACTATGCAAGTTTGTGAATTATACTACAGTTTCTTTAACTGAACGAAAATTTTGTATTCTAATTTTCGATGGTAGTGCATGATTATAGATTATTTCAGAGTTAGCTTAAGGTACATTCAGCAACAGTTTGGAAGACTAGTCGTAGTGCAAGTATTTTTTGTGAAAATTTGTGGATGCTTATTTTAAACAATTATGGAAATAATAGTAACTAACTGTTAAATATAAATACATTATCTATATTCTTTGCATAAAGCACATTAAATATTGCACATCTTAGGTTGGTTGTGTGTTCATTTTGTCTGCACATACACAATTGGTAGATAATTAAATGGGCTTCTCAGTAGTATATGAAACTTTGGTTGTGTGGTATAAAAAGGAAAAAAATGCTGCTGATAATTAAGAACTATATAGAGGAAGGTATGGTATGTACATACCTGACACATACAAAATAAAAAAAATTCTACAAAAGTAATGGTTGATCACGAAACTCAAATAATATCCAACTTAACTATTAGATGTTGTTACTCCTTGCTGCTGCCGCTTCATCTCACACTATTTCAGTGCAAAGAATGGAACAGCAATATCCTCCCTGTGCTTTCATCTCCATTGACTATCATTTCCTAGTTGTCACCAGCAGCTCAGCAGTCATTACTAAGTAAATCATACATACAGCCACGTGGCTACATAATAATTATACACTAGTTTGATCATCTGGAGAGAAAAGATGAGAGTGATAGTTTAAAGTACATTAAGAATTCTGAAATGGAAGGAGGAGCATTAACAGGAAAACAAAATACAAAATTCAGAGGAACAACCTAGAGACCAAGTGACCCAACAGACAGGTTACATCTAACCATACACTTTGATGAGCTACCATCACCTCACAAAGGCTGATCCACATGAATCCAGAAGCCTCCTTTCAAAGTGATGATAATACACTTGTTGTAGACGGTTTTGATATATGTAAAACTCTCAATACAGTGACTGACCACCATTCTTTACAGTTAATTAGTTTTGCAGCCCAGCCACTTATCACACATGGATGCCACGTGGTTCTGGCCCACACTGAGGGCTGCATCCTTCACCCTCTCCACCCAAGGCCGCTCCCCGACATGCACTGCCACCAGGTATGCAGACCTAAGGCGACGACACTCCAAAAACATGTCCATCTGAGAGATAGGAAGGAAGAAGCACAAGAATCAGTATAGTTTGAAGGTTAATTTTTACAAAGTCTCAGTATCATTCTGACACAATAGGATGAAATCTATAAATACAATGACTAAATATTAAAAAAGGACAAACATTTGACCAGTAGACACAACACACTTCATTTCTTCTCCTTTGATTTCCTTTATACTTGTCTGTATGAAAAGAATAATGATAAAAATAAGGTAAGATCTGGTTTCAACTGAACACATGATAAAAAGGCATAATGGTGCTCACCCTTGCTGTGTCATTAGAGAAGAGTTTAACTAGAGTGTCTAGGTGAGCAGCATTACTGGTGGAGGCCAAGGCCAGCATGGCAGGACGCAGGGCACCATCCATCATCTTTGGGGTCAGAATCTCCCACTCCTTCACGCTGCGCACAACTCTGCTAATGTGCTTCAGGTGTCCTCTTTCCACAAGCACCAGGCAACACGTTAAAAGCAACTTTTCCACTGGCATCTGTGTGTGTTCCACTATCCGGTAGGCCAGAGTGAGGCCGTCTGCCACCACCTCACCCAAGCACATCACCAGGATGGCCACACCAAGCCGCCCACCATCACTAGTGAGCAGGGTTGGCAGGCTGTTCTCCTTCACTACCTTCAGGTCAACCAGAGTTCTAACGCACGCTGGAACATCACCGCCACTCACCTCGCAGCTGGCTAAAAACTTAGTGACATCAGTTTGTAGCTTGAGCATGTTGATGTTCTGGTTGATCTGCCAAGGTGACATGTTGAGGATAGAGATCTTTCTCTTTGGTGAGGATGTGGTAAGTGCTTGCTGGTCTAAGTAGGCTTGGAGATGTGTTAGTGCCAAGCTCACATATTCAGATCTGCTGGATAATGTCATGTAACTCACAGCACCCTCTGTATACATCCTAAGAAGGGTCATTGATGCCCTAAGCCTGTCCCCCATGGTCTCCTGAAGGGACAGGAGACAGTTCCACCACCCACAACGCTCCAGCCAGCGGCAGGACCCGAGCAGCAGCTTCCCCCACTTTTCCATGTGGGGATCAGAAGCATGGAGGATTCTCATGAAGTGACTCAGCTGCCCACATCTTAGAATTGGTATCAATGCATTCTCAAGAAATATTTCAAGTTCAATACTAGCGTGCTGGATGTATTCCGCACACTCCTGAATCTGTCTGTGTCTCATGAAATACTGGATGGTCATGGCATGGTTACCATACAAAGTTAAATAATACTTACATTCTGCTTGAAATATGGACTCCATCTTAGGAGTATTTGCCTTTCTGTGTTTATTACTACGAAGGGATAGTTTTTGGTGTGAATCTTTACATGTAAGACTTCCTTCTGCAATTTTATAAAGGTTGTGTAAACTATGAAGAACCACAAGAGCTTGTGATGATGAGAGTTTGTTGTGATCAGTGAGCATGATGCTGGATCTGGTGCGTTGAGCTTGTTCCATCACTTCCTGGTTCACTTGGAAAGGATTGCTTTCAAGATACTTAATAACCTCAGAGAGCAGGGAAGGCTTACAAGGCTTGTTCTTGTCTGATGGTCTCTCAAGTACACGAGAGAAGCGTTCCCTGGCACCCAGGAAGTCCCCGGCCTTCAGAGAGGCCATGGCCCAAGCCCCCCACACACCATTGGTCTCCAACCCGACTTTAGTTGACACATCTAGAGCCAAACCCCACATCTGCTTCTTGACCAGCATGTCTCTCAGGCGCCTCATGTACAGAAATTCTTGCTTCAGGCGTCTGTCCAGCACTATTTGCATGTCTCCCTCCCTCAGCAGACTCTTTTGGTGCAAGTCTCCAATAATTTGCATGTTCTCCAAAGCTTCGTGGGGAATAATGTGACCACAGTTTGATTTTATTATGAGGGAAAGCAAGTCTACCCACTGTGTGTAGTACTCACAGAGTCCAATACCATGGTGCTCACCTGTGTTTCCAAAGCGCACCTTTCCTGAGGCCAACAGAGTCTGAATCATTGATAGAACAAAGGTGTGATCAACAGTTGGGTTCATTAGCTGAAGGGAAGACGTAATTAGAGAAAACAAGTGATGGCACAGTTTGATAACACACAAGGCAGCTTTCCTGTCATCTTGGTGATGGGACAAAATGGCAAGGCACAAACTCAGGGACGGCGCGTAATCAAAGCAGAACTCATGACGAATGATGTCATTGTGCTGCTCATCTTTAGAAAGGTACCATCCTCCCTCCATATCACTGGCCAAAGAGGTGCTCCCATGAGGACTCTGATCCTCTATGCTCACTGACACCGAGTCATAAGTCCCGTCTCTAAGAGGACGAATTTGTACATAGTTATGGAGATTGAGTTCCTTGGTTATGTTGTAGCAGTCAAGGCACACCCTGACATACAGTTCCCCATATCCCTGGACAACACACCTGTGCTGAGAGCATGTGCTGCACACTACCCGGCCACACCTTCTGCAGTGGTGGCGACGCGAGAACATGGAGAATATGGTCACCCCACACACAGGACACTTGCGTACCTCTGCATCCGGCACCCAATCTTGCATCTTTGGCGGATGGGGTGGCATAACAAATTTTTTAGGTGTTTTTTCAAAATTAGCCGAAGGTTTGAGAGCAAGCTGTACCCCAGTGGTGTCCAAAGCCTTAGCACCATATGTCTCTAACAGCTGGTTCAGTGTGACCCAACTTAACCCTTCAATGTTTCTTGAAGAGTTTAAATCCTTAAGCTGGTCTGTTGTAACCACATACGTGTCTACCATGTCCAGAAATGGGTGTAACACCTTCACAGCCTTCTCTATGGCTTCCAGACGTACATTCATGAGCCACTGTTCAATAATGAGGTGAGGAGAAGTTACCAAGTGGCTTAGCTGGAACCTGTCCAAGACTGGAGGAGCTACAGCCTCTATCAGCAACAGTCCCATCACTTCCTGCAGTATTGCTCCAACATCCAGGTCACCACCACCACCACCACCACCACCACCACCACCACCACCACCACCACCACCACCTTGTTCACAGGCTGCAATGTCCTCACTACTTTCAGGTGACTCACCACCTTCACCTGAGAAAGTCTGCACAGATTTCATGGTTGCATACTCACTGAAATGCTTCTTAAGATAAAATTCCATTAGGAACCGTCGTGTTGAAAAGTTTGATAGTTTTTGAAGCAGTTCTTGTACAGTAACAGTCAGATCTTGATGTGTGTGTGCCTCTAGGGCCTCTGAAGCAACAGTGAAGTCAGGAGTGGTCTTATCCAATACTTCCATTAGATAACTTTGGTCAACAAGACGATGCAGCTCAGCACTCCCATTATGATATTTGGCCCACTCCATGCTGAGACTAAACTTTTTCTTCTGAGCCAAATGATGCATGAGACGAGTTGGCTCCTGCATTGATATCTCCTCCACTTGCTGCCAAGACTCACATGACAGTCCATCCAACTTCAGGATCTGTAATTAGCACAAAGTAAAGGTATCGTGGTACACAAAGTGAAAGGCTGAATTCACATTTCATATTAAAGTCTGTTAAATCCAAAATCCGCTAAATTGAGGTCCATTACATCGATGTTCAAGTGTATTCTCAAATTATAATACATTTTAAAACATCATATTGTTTTACTTTAGATTGTATAATTAAAAACACTTTGCCTCATCTGACTTATCTTACACATACTTAAAGTCACTTAATTTATAAACAAAATAAGGTATGACCTTCTCATAAAGTTTCAGCTTTCTTGCTCGAACATCAGCCACCTGGTGGAGGTGTGCGGGCAGAAAGGGGTCGTGTGCAACAACATTGAGCAGCTCCTGGGCAGGTTCAGCTGGCCAAGTTCTGCACCATTCACAGTGGAAAATAATTCATGAGCTCATCATCACATGCCAAACAATATGTAACAGACAGAAAAATGCTCAACAAATTAAAGTCACTATGAATATAACATTGGACTTCTAATGAACTGCTAGTGACAGATTACATAAATCTTTCCAATGCACACATGTACTGTGTGTGTGTGTGTGTGTGTATGTGTGTGTGTGTGTGTGTGTGTGTGTGTGTGTGTGTGTGTGTGTGTGTGTGTGTGTGTGTGTACTTATAACACTGAATATACAATACCTATGGGCCTCCATGACGACTGCATATCTTGTATCACTGTCTGCAATCCGGCAGGCATATTTCCAGGGTTCAGGATCACCTGCACACACACACATAACAAACCATTAATCAAAACTGCCTAAGAGGCACAAACTACAATAATGGCAACAATATTCTAACATGAAAAGCCTTTCCATCACAACTGTGTTCCCTCACCTTCAGATGCAGTAACCAAGAAGACAAGCAGTTGATCCAGGAAGAGTGTGAGGTCTGGGTGATTGTCTCGGGTGGTGGGTGGGAGGGCCTCGAGCACCTCCACCAGTGTTGTAGTGTGTTGCTGTAACAGTCTTTTGTGGCCCCGAGTGATAGAGCCACTCCCTAGCAGGCTGTCAGCAAGGTTCCATATGGAACAGATATCAGGACTGCTGGAGAGGGCAGAGCTCACTTTGTTATGACCACAGATCCTGGCCAGTGCTCGGTGTCGACTCACAGAAAAATAATTTTTTACAGGCCAAAATTTTTTAGTTTCTTCAATGGGTGGTTTTATTCCTAATGAAGGAGGATACAGAATGTTCAGCCACATGTCTGCATAATCCATATTTTCATTAATTGTTGTTCCTTCACCTTTCTTGGTGAGTTCAGCCGTTTGGTGAAACACTTGCACAATGAACGACAAAAGGGGACACTGTTTATGGAGGTAAGCCAACACTGCCTGGGGTAACTTGTTACCCTGCAACAAGGGTTCATTTGACTCTCTAAGGCTAGAAACAGCCTCACCTTCATCCTCCATTACATTTGGAAAATTTTCCTCTTCAAAAGACTCAAAGATTTCTAAAACTATGCCCCTGTTTTCATCTCGATCAAGGACATCAATTTCAAGCTGTTTTCCTTTAGAAAGTTCAGAAATAAATTCCTGAATCACAGCTGCCATTTCTAATGGCATGCTCTTCTGTAGCTTCTGCATGCCTCCCACTATACCAGCGGGACATGCAGCAAGGTAATCTAATACTATTCTTGATGTTACAATCTTACACTTATCCAAGCCTTTCTTAGTATAATGCTCATGCATCGTATCTATGGACTGCTTCCTCTTCCTTTTGCTTTGTGCTATAAAAAACAGCCTCATATGTTCCTGTACTCCCTCCTCAAGTTGTTCCTCAATTCTGTCCACATACAACACCTGAACCCTTGGAGAAACTGGTGTTCCTTGAGTGACACAGAAGCTCACCCGAGAAGAGAGAGGCTCCAACAGTTCTGAGATGGAAGACAATTCTTCTCTCTTATGAGCCAGTTTTGTACCAATGAAATTACTTTCACATATACTGATTCTATTTATTGGATCATTTTGTACTAATATGCTGGAGAGTGGGTTCTGCAGCTGCAGGATGATGTAAAGAACATCATACAAGGAGACAAACCCCAATTGACCCACCATGTAGCCCAGGCGCTTCATGGCACAGATGCGTTCCAGCTGGTGGTTGGAGAACACTCCCCGAGCCTCAGGGTTCAGCTTGCTGCTTGGGTACAGGATGTGGTTGAGCAGCCCGGCATGTATGAACATCAGGTTCGCCAAATTGATGAAGAACACAACAGCCTCCCTCCCAGGAGGCATCTTGTTGAAGTCGACAGCAGTGAGATCAGCTGTATCCCTCAGAACAACTTGAATATCTGTCAGTGTGAGGAATCTTGGGGCTGTGATGTCATTCACCACTAATGCTCTGAGACCAGTTTGAGAGATGACTGTGCTCGGCTGCATAGCTTCATGGAGACTGCTGAGGAGGGATGTGAGAAGACCCTGCACCACTAACTCCCCATACACACCTTCCTGGCACATCATAGTCTTGGCATTCATGACAACTCGCTCCCTCTCAACCAGGAAGCCCAAGGCGTGGACCCTCTCCTTTGTTCTTGTGGGAAAAGTCATGGTATGGAAACTCTTTCTAGAGATGATGAACTTTGGGCAACAATACTGGAGGATCATGGCGGTCAGGCTCAGTTTCATCTTGCTGGCAATTGGTTCCAGCCTGACAGGATCAACACATTCTTGGAAAATCAGTGATCCCAATATTTCAACAGGTCTGTCATCGAGGAGTGAAAAGTAACTATTCATTTTGCCATGAAAGCGTTTTTCTGCATGTTGCGTGACCATTGCCGACAAAAGCTGTAAATATTGATAGAAAGATCTAACATATGCTCCAAGCTTGGGGGAGGATTTGTCTCTAGCTGTTATGTAGCAGAGGTGAGAAGCTTCTGTACTTAATGTGTGAAGTAAAGTTTTGTAGGCAAAATGTATTTGATTCTGCTGAGAGTTATTAGCACTATTTGCACTATTTTGCTCTTCTTTCTCGCTACTGGTGTTGAAGAGAGTCTCTTGAACAACACACACATTCTGTAGGACCTTTGACCACCCATGGATATATGCTGTCAATTCCACATCCCTTAATGGAAGAGATGACATCAAAAGGGAAAAAGGAGTGATAGTCTGTTCACTCAAACTAAAATACATATTTTCACTCTTTGTATTACCAGCGGGGCTTTCACCTTCTGGTTCTTGCTCAGACTTTTGCAAGTTAATAATTGTTCTACAAGTATCTCCCAGTTGCTGAAGGAGAGGCTGGTAACCTATTATTCCAGCACATTTTTCCACATGTTTGTGTTCAGGATGTTTGCCAGGCTGTTTCTGGAAGACCTGCTCCATGATGTAGGTGGCAGTGGTCTCTGTCACATCCACGGTGAGAGCCAGGTCAGTCAGCACCAAAACCATGGGAGTCATAAAGGAAGTTATGACAGGGCACTCAGTTGCCAGTGCTGCCTCAGGAATGCCCTTGGGGACTGGCGGTGGCAATGAGGTGATGAGGTCATGTATGAGATTTGTGGCCCCAACATGAGCTGACCCTTCCCTGGCCAGCAGCCCAATACTCTGAAGTAAGTCCTGAGAACTACCGCCCTCCAGCACCACCTTAGACTCCCTGGGTCGGCCAGACTTCTGGTAAGTGACAGACAGTTTAGGCCGCAGCTGACTCAGTCGTATTGCAAGGTAGGCCTCTCGCTTGTCAGATGTGTCTGGAACCTGAAAGGTGCGGAATATTTTCTCTATCCTTTCCACATTTCCATTGGCTAAAGAAAGGGTGATGAGACTTGAGGATGGAGCAAAGAGATAGTTTATAATACTACTTGGTTCAGCTGAGCTTCCTCTAATTTGTGGAGGTTCAATATCTTTCCCAAGCTTCTTTTTGGTATTCATAGGTGGAGGCACTTCATAAACCAGCTGGTGGGAGCCATGGGAGAAGAGTGTGCCATCCAGATATTCATCAAATATATCAAGTGTAGCAAAGGAGTGAGTACCTGGAATCATCACCTGCAGTCTCCATAACCCTTCATTGACACACATGGACAGGTAGGACACACGACTCTCAATGCCTTGCTGAGAAAATGTTTCATCACTGCTCATCTGCTTGAAGCTCTCTGAGGTGTACACAAACAAAGCTTCTTTCAGCATCAACATGACATCCCAGGCCACTAGAGTGTTTATGAGGTAGCCAGTGCGAGGCAGCTCCCTGGCACTGGACGTGGCACTCTTCCCACTCACACAACTACTCTGCCGATGTGCAGCAGCTCCTCCGCTCTGGCTGGACTGTTGCTGACTCTCCCATTGCACCTGCTCATTTGAGGCAGAATCTTCTCCCTCTCTTCTCTCTGGTGATGGGGATTTACTGACAACTTGGTTTGCTGACACACTGTTCACTGATGACTGCTTACTGGAAAAGTTTACCCTCTCAACACCCTTTTCATCAAGGACCACGAATTCAGAAAAATCAATTACTTTCTTCCTGGTGGCACATTCCGTGTTGGGCTGAACTTCACTAACCGAGGCAAGATCTGGAGAGTCTCTGGCTGCCTGGTGGGGAAGATTGGTTGACACAGTGAGACTCATGAGGCTGTCAGCATCTGTGTGTTGTGAGGGGATAGAGAGCTCCATCTCCCCTTCATCAGCACTGGCTTCGCTGTGGTCTTCATCACTCATATCACTGTGTCTCACAAACATCAGGGAGTAGATGTCCTCCATTAATTCAAGTTTGTACACCAGAGGCTGTAAGGTGTCTAGTAACTTGTGAACAGACTTCAACTTTTCTGCAATATTGTGTTTGTAAAATGATGAATGATTTTGTCTTTCCTGGAAACTATTTGTACCATTACTACCAGGCATTTTACAACTTTGTGACCTTCTTCTTGTCTGCCATCCAGTTGATATATTATCCAATTGCATCCCAGCTCCTATAATTTCAAACATTTGCGATAAGATACAAAAAGCAGTATAAGTGTTTTTACAGGATGAGTTTAACACACCACTTGAGTCCCTGGCCATACAGTGTTCCTGAAGCATCACCACCACATCACTTGGAACTAATGTGTTGAGCTGCAGAGCCTTGTGCATCACACAGAGAGGTGAATGATCCCTAACAAGCTGCAGCAAAGGTTGTATCTTAAGCCGACTGTTGTGAGCCAGACACCACTGGACCAGCCTCATGTCCCGCTGCAAAACACTGCACACCTCTGCTAACAACGGATCTATGCTGCTGCCATGCTTCTTCCACACCACTTCCCTGCCTGCGTGCTCAACAACTCCTGGAGATGATGTCACTGTCTGTATGAAAAGTAGCGGCCACAACGGCATCAACCACAAGAATTCCTGTGTTTCCATTTCCTTCATGTTACTGAGGGAGGTTGACAGGTGTTCAAAGAAAATTTCCATAATGTGTTTTGTGCTATGGACACATATATGAAAGATTTCTCTTACCTTTGAGGGGCTGAGAGGCACCAGGCCATATGTAAGATCATTATTTTTGTCATGAAATTTATGGAGAAGGTACTCTGCCTCCCTCTCACAAAAGGCTTGCAAACACTCAGTAGAATTTGACAACATGGAAATGTAAATCTTGTTCACAGCCAACAACTTCTTCTCATAACTAAGTGCGATCATCCTTGAGAACATTTTGCTCATGGAAACAGCATTGACACAATTTGCAAGTGACAATATTTTATAAAACAGATTTTCTATTTCCCTTTTCTTCATATTGGTAGCCATAATTCTCTCCTTAAATTTTGATGCCTCAGCAGAAGCTATAGTTTTTTGCTTTGCCTTTCCCATGTTGTTCCTCATGGGGGAGAAGCCTTTCTGTTGCCTCCTGAGTAAGGCTGAGTATTCCCCTTCCTCTTGGTGCAGCTTTTCTTCCAAGTTCTCCAGCCTCCAGAGACAGTGTTCCAAACAGTCCTGAAAAATCTTACACACCTGATTCACATTTTGGCCAGCTTCTAGTGTCTTCTTGTGGCCACAACTATTTACTGTGTGTTTCCCTTCTTCCTTGCTGCTACTCAAGCCTGTACCAGTGGCCCGAAGCTGTTGAAGTATTTGTGATGTTGCTACCGGACTGGCCAGCAGCTTTTCCTTCAGGGATGAAATGGCCTCCATGGAAAGACCTGGCTCATGTCTTCCATCTTGAGAAATGAAGGAAACCAGTTCCTGGAAGAAAAAAAAAGTGTTTACATAATTAATTCCAAATATATATATATATATATATATATATATATATATATATATATATATATATATATATATATATATATATATATGATACAGCATAATATTCACAAATAACTACTATAGTTGTACACTAGTGAAGGATGCAAGAAGGGAGATCACAGGTGAAGAGTCACTGAGTATTGGAGAGGTAACAGGCGTGAACTTGACCACACAGTGAGGGAATGCCAGGGCGGGGAAACAAGGTGACTCTTCTGCCGGGAAGTCACCGGAGGAGGACGAGGCGTTGGAAGAGGACGAAGCGTCGGAGTAAAGATAGAACATAGAACTATTAAAGGTTTGGGCATGTGATGAGACGGGATGCTGAGTATGTTGGATAGGATGCTGAGGATGGAGCCACAGGACACATGGAGAAGAGGAAAGCCAAAGAGGATGTTTTTGGATGTGGTGTAGGAGGACATGCAGGCAGTGAGTGTGACAGAGGAAGATGCAGAGGACAGGATGAGATGAAGACAGGTTATCAACTTTCACAACCTCACGACAACACCCGAATGAAGAGGAACTGTTAGAATCACACATGCTTCTTCCTCTCGGAATCATTCTTTCTTCCGACAGGCTGCTGAAATATTACCTTAAGAACATTGTTTTCAGGTTGGAAAAGAACCCTCAAGAGTGGTCCACAAGCCCCTCTGCTACCCTCCATCTTGGGCTGGAACTGCTAGGGTGTTGGGCTGGACCTAGCCTGTGGGCATATCATCAAATAGACCAACTGACATTCAATAAATTTATATATAATAGCTTAAATTTATCGTTAATTCAAGCACATTAATAGTTTAGGGAAGTAAATCTAATTTTCCCCTTTTATGTATTTTGCAATGTTTAGCTTCACTTAGTGGGTAACACAAGAACTCTAAATGATGAATCATTCTCATTCTACACACTTCTATGTTATCCTTACTCATGCAGGCGTTTGATAAGAGCATGCAATCCTCCCCTTTGACACACCCACCACCACCCCACGCCTACACCGACCACCACCCCACGCCCACACCCACACTTACTAGGGTGAGGCACATTGGGCGAATGCTGTCACAGGATCACTCATCTGGAGGTAAGGATGCATTGGGTGGTTTTCCCCTCGTGACTTTGTTTGTTTTGGTTGGTCAGCTGATCGTCCGGAGAGGGAAACTATTCTATTTCCTAGCCATGTTTTTTATTCTTGTTGGTTGGTTATATAATATATGCCATTCATATGTAAACACAGCATCAGTAAAAAATTATGATACAATGCTATTTAAAAACACTTACTACTTTGAACCGATTTGTTACATAACCTCCCATGTCGTAATGGCGGACTGTTTAAAACTTTTTTATAGCCAGATTTCAGTTATTTGTGAGTCTACAGTACGGGTTGAATGAAAACATGAATTATAATCTTCAACCATTAGTTTCATCACCAGTATTCAGTTGTTGATCTGCACTGCCTTCTCATGGAGTTTCCCTTCACTACAAATCATCCACATTCAATATTATGAAAAATCTACGTTGTAAGGAATCCTCTGACCTGACCTACTCGTTGCTATCTTACCATACAATGTAACTGAAGTGTTATGCTTACCTATGAATATATTGTGAGGAATTAAGAAGCAGGCTTTTTGTAGTGTCTATAATGTGTTGCAAGTCCATGTCAACGATTCTCTGCAGGTGATCATGAAATATTATTATGTACGTAAATTTTATTGGTGTTCATTGGAAGGCAGTAAAATCTCAAGTACTTACATACGTCCTAAGTCACCATTAATTTTTTTTTTAAACAGTACATACTTTCAAGCACACCACTTCAATTTAAGTACTAAGTGAGTCAACACACCATACTACATCCTCTCCTCATACCATACAATATAGCTTGTCAACTAAAGCTTCATTGATCATATAATAACAGAAAATATCATTACCCATTCAATAAGGCACAATAAAAGTTCATCATCACTACATTACAAATCACTCCACACACCCATACATTAACGTGACTGATACTTATTTTTCTTGGTGGTGATTATAGCTGATGGCAAGGTCCGAGAAGGCCTCGTCTCACCAGTTCCAATCTCTTCCTCTTTCCTTGGCAACGCACCCCCTGTCTGGCCTGGCTCAGGAGAAACCCGAAGGAGAGATTCGAGCTGTTTCTTTATTGCATTCAACTCAGCCGTCTCTAGTCCTGCATGTTCCAGCCCTTGCTTCAGCTGCACCACCTGTTGAGACAAGACTTTGTTCTCCTCCACCAGCCTAGCCTTGAGGGCAGTGTGGTGGTCTAGAGCACCATGTATGGATGTGATCTGGTCCTCCTGGGATGCAATGCGTTCCAGAAGGTTGGAGGAAGGCTGCCCTGCTAAGCCCAGGGCAGCCTTGTAGGAGCATACAGTCTTTTTCAGGTATTCCAAGGCCTCCGTCAGCTGCTGGATAGTGTTATATGCTTCTAGACTCTCTCCCTCCAGCTGCAATACTCTTCTGGTTAGCTGTATGCATTGTTCTACAGCCCAGTCTCCTTGTAGCCTTGAGCCAGGTAGTATCCTTTCCAATATCTTGCTTG
This sequence comes from Cancer borealis, assembly GCA_036785275.1. NCBI lineage: Eukaryota > Metazoa > Arthropoda > Malacostraca > Decapoda > Cancridae > Cancer > Cancer borealis. Next base: position 44,314 of record JAXIVD010003040.1, read on the forward strand.
TCTCTTCCTCTGGTAATGCTGCAATTGCTTTGACAGCCTTTTCATATTCCTCTGGAAGACCTTCAAAAGTAGAGAGTGCATTTCTAACTCTCTGAAGTTCTTTACTCAAAGTTGTGGTCTCTTCTCTCCTCTGAGTCTTTTCCTCTTGATACAAGACATCCAGCTCCTGAATCCTCTGGTGGAGCCTCGAATTCTCCTCAAGCAGAGTGTCTCGGTTCTTTGTCACTGCAGACAAGCTTGCTCTCAAGTCTTGGACCTGAGCATTGAGTGACTGAGTATCAACTGTGAACCTGAGTCTTGATTTCTCCAGATCTGCACTCAAGTCTTCATTCTGATTGGAAAGAAATGTAACCTTGTCCTGCAGCCCAGAGCACTGCAGCTTAGATGCCTCAAGTCTTTCTCTCAGAAGCTTTATTTCATGTTGCTGGTCTCGAGTGTTCTCTGTAAGCTGTGTCACATCTCCCCTCGCTGACAGGTACTTCTCGTGTAGGTCTCCACACCTTTCTCTCTCTTGAGTTAGCTGTTTGCTGACTGAACCCAATTCCTCTGATATTCTGTTTAGTTTGGTCTTTAAATCAGAAGTCTGTTCTTGATAATGACTTAAATCAAACTCTTGTTTCCTATGTTTTCTCTTTAACTCACTAAAGTTTCCTTGAAGTATGCTGTGTTCCTTCTTTAATGTTGCATTCATCAATTCAAGCTCATTGTTAGTTTTTGTTGATAAAATCTTTTCTTCCTGCAATTGATCTCTCTCAGCCTTGACACGAGAGTAGTTTCGCACCCTGAAGTCATCATTCCTCTGCTCATCTTTGAGGCTAACTAACTGACTAGCATATTGTTCACACTTCCTTTGTAGATCCTCTGATGTTCTCCGTAACTTTGTGCACTCCCCTGTTCTGGTCCTGAGATCAGTGTCCTTAGAGTCTAAAGCACTTTCCAGGGATGACTTCACAGCCTCTAGTTCATTCACTCTCAGTCTCAACGGCCACACCAGCTCATACACTCTCAGCTGAAAAATATCATAGTTAATAACCAGATTGCATGTAGAATGTCATATTTTTTTCCTATCCTCCTTACAAAATGGACATCAATAAGACAGCAGCACCTGAATAGAAATTGAAATATGTAATACTACAAATGTTGAAGGGGAACAGATAGAAGTATACTACATATGGTTAGGGTGTTCTGGGGGCAGCTCTAACAAAGACATCCCTCGTATGGGGTTTTCACATAAAGGGTTCCGGCTGGATGATGATGATGATGATGATGATGATGATGATGATGATGATGATGATGATGATGATGATGATGATGATGATGATGATGATGATGATGAATACATGTGAGGGTTATCATGGTACTCACAGCCGTGTACTGCTGTAACGAGAGCTCTTCAGGGGAAATTTGGCGCAACCTTGCAAATTCTTCTTGGTTTAGCTGCAGGTTTGCCAGTGACTTGCGAAGCTCATCTTGCCTGATCATCAATCTGGAGGTTGCGTAGAGTTCAGTAAAACTTTTATACATTATAAGTAGATATTGAAAAAAAGGTATGCTGAGTAATGTGTCATACGTTACTTATGATTAAAGCAAACCGCAGTGACATACCTTTTCTGATTCTGTTGAAACTGGGAGCACTTTTGGGTAAGCTGAGCCAGTTCACGAGCAGCTCTCTCCCGCAGAGTGCTGAGTTCCTCTCGGGTGTGTTTGAGCTCAATCTCCAGGCTGATGAAAGAGAAGTGTATATTTAAGGTAAGTGTGTGTTCCTGTGTCCCCTCACTATGGGATCCTGCTAGTATAATGCCTGACATACAGTCATACTATCTACTTAAAATTGTTTGTCTTTAAGTACAATTCATGGAAGCAAGTTTTGGTGACTATGACTGAGCTATAATCCTTAGCTATGTACTGGGCAGATTTGTACTCCACCAAAGCTCCGCTCAATCCACTATGTAAGAGTACTTTCCCATGTGGGATGCCGTACACTAGTGACTCCCTACAGCAGTTACGCCTGGTACGTAAAATCCCAATGATGGTCACTAACTGTCAGCCCGTCACAGGTCAAGAGAACTAGTGGTGAGCGTCAACGTAGGACTATCTGTATGTGTTATGAAATGTAATGTAGTGTAGGTGTGGGCCCAGTGTGGATGTTGAAGGGTGGTGTGGCAGCCTTGCCTGGTCATCTGGATCTTCTTGTTGGAAAGCTGGTCATCCTTCTGAGCCACAACTTTTGCCACACTGGCCTGCAGCTGCTGGCCCAGTGCTGCCAGCTGGGCATCCTTGTTCTGTACTTCAAGTCTCAGCTTCTCCACAAGCCTCTGCAGTTCACCTCTCTCCGACGCAAGACTCTGGAGCTCCCGAGCATGTCTGTTGTTGGAGATAAGTAATTAATAAAGCAGAGGTTCACCTTAGCTGCATCGCACCCGGAAGGAATTACATCAAAGCAATAGATGGCATGTCTTAAATAGCTATGCTGACAAAAAAACATATGAATAAAAGCTAATTCAATCAGAATTACAATCTTACATTTAGGTTCTACTTTATACAACCTTAGGAGCTTGCTGGATATTTCCAGCAAGCTATGGAATTAATATAACACACTGATTTATCAAACATTATTTGATTACATTATTGTGATGATTATTGTGATTGAGTGAAAACTATTATGAACACATACCCAATTAAATTTTAAGTCCATTCATAAATTGATATACAAAATTGACTGAACTTAATAGCTTGACATTACTTGGCCTGACATAGTTTAACCTAACCTCCTGGTGGCAACATAGTCCTCCTCACTGTCCCCATGACTGGTCACCGTCAAGTCTGTGGGCACGGATGCATCCACACTGCCATCCGCTGACATGGCTGGTGTGTCGCTGCTCCCTGGGGGGACATTGAGTGTCACTACAGACCTGACTCAAAGTGAGCTCATTTTAATGATTAACATCTTTATTTTACTACCTTGAACACTTCATCTGAATAATAACTGTAGGTAAAGTTTAATACATAAAACTAATTTGACTGTATTTCAGAAAAAAAATTGATACACGTTTCACTTTTAGCTAAATGGGCCATGCATTAAACATGTAAAAATTCACTTTCTTCACCCAAAACATTATAGAATTATATGATAGAAGCAAAACCAACCAATCTGAAAAAGGTAAGTGTTTTGGAGGTTACATTAACTTATATAATAACAAACAAAGCCATATTTGTTCATATCTTATTTCACAAAGTTTACTAAACAGCAAAATGAGCAACGCCAATCACTGATAAGAACATAAGAACATAAGAAATGAGGAGACTGCAAGAGGTCAACGCCTATATCAAGTACACACATTCACACAAACAACTAAATGGAGAAAATATCCAAACCAATTCATAATAAACACTTACAACACAATACTACAACAATAAAAACCAAAATACGATTAAAAATTATCGCAACATGACATTCAAACTTTCAAATTGCATCTAAGTTCTCAGCATCACAACAAACATTCATTCTGACAGCAACACAGACTTAAACACAGATTTAAACCCACTACGGCATACACCTTCCCTACCTGCATGTGTCATAAGAAACTCATCATCAACACACACTACAAGAGAAGTGGAGAGAAGGAAAAGTCACAATTCAGATGTAAACAAAGTGAAAGTGTTACCAGACGAGGCTCATTCAATATTTATAGCAATCCCAAAGGTATACCTCTCCTTTCTACTTTAATATCCTTCAAAAACATATAAAAGTCAATCTAATAAAGAAGTGTTGCATTTATAAATATGGAATGAAAAAAACCCATGTTGTATTTACCTGTTAGCACGGCCAGAACGAGGTCATGACATGAACTCTGAACATGTATATCACCCAACACCACTTTTGGCTAGTAAGAAATACCTGGGTTATTATAATGATGTTTCTATATATTTAAAGGTGAAATGATGTGTAAAGGTGTTTATAATGTGACAGATTGAAACACAAACTCGATGATCACTGATATTAATGTTAAAATTAACATCTTTATATATTTAATGCAGCTCGAAGCACTTTTTTTCTTCAATTGATATAGTAATGATGTGTTATATCAATATGTGTTACTCCTTTGTCTGACTCTTAATAATCAAAGTACAAACTAAAGTGTGTGTGTGTGTGTGTGTGTGTGTGTGTGTGTGTGTGTGTGTGTGTGTGTGTGTGTGTGTGTGTTTGCATATAACTACATCTGCAGACTGCAATTACTTCCCAGATAGGCTTCTTGAATGATTCTCTCTCTCTCTCTCTCTCTCTCTCTCTCTCTCTCTCTCTCTCTCTCTCTCTCTCTCTCTCTCTCTCTCTCTCTCTCTCTCTCTCTCTCTCTCTCTCTCTCTCTCTCCTAAAACTGCAGCCATCTCATCAGAGTAGTAACGCATTAATATTCTCTCTCTCTCTCTCTCTCTCTCTCTCTCTCTCTCTCTCTCTCTCTCTCTCTCTCTCTCTCTCTCTCTCTCTCTCTCTCTCTCTCTCTCTCTCTCTCTCTCTCTCTCCTCTCTCTCTCTCTCTCTCTCTCTCTCTCTCTCTCTCTCTCTTTCTCTCTCTCTCTCTCTGTCTCTCCCTCTCCCTCTCCCTCTCCCTCTCTCTCTCTCTCTCTCTCTCTCCAAACCACCATCGATTTCTCCCTCCACCGTCCGCTAATTCCCCTCCACCACGTGTTATCCCCCCCTCCTCCTACTCCTTCTCCCCTTCCTCCTCCTCCTCCTCCTCTTCACTCTATCCTTGTCTCTCTTGGTCATGGTGGCTCCTATCCTCTCTGGCTCCTCTTCCACAACCATACCTCTTCTCATGTGGCTCCTCCTCCTCCTCCTTCTCCTCCTCCTCCTCCTCTTCCTCTTCACTCTATCCTTGTCTCTCTTGGTCATGGTGGCTCCTATCCTCTCTGGCTCCTCTTCCTCCTCTTCCACAACCATACCTCTTCTCATGTGGCTCCTCCTCCTCCTCCTCCTCCTCCTCCTCCTCGTTTTCTGGCTCCTACTCTAGCCAGCAAGAGTTATCGTGGGTAGGACGTGTCTCCTACATCTTCTAAATTGCACACAAACCTCCTAAATCTCTCTCTCTCTCTCTCTCTCTCTCTCTCTCTCTCTCTCTCTCTCTCTCTCTCTCTCTCTCTCTCTCTCTCTCTCTCTCTCTCTCTCTTTGCACCCTGGAATGATGTCGAAAAATTGATGAGTTGATAAACAATATATTTACGTTTTGTATATTCATGAATAGACATCAATAGATTGGTAGATAAATAAATAGATAGATAGATAGATAGATAGATAGATTGATTGATTGATTGATTGATTGATTGAGAGAGAGAGAGAGAGAGAGAGAGAGAGAGAGAGAGAGAGAGAGAGAGAGAGAGAGAGAGAGAGAGAGAGAGAGAGAGAGAGAGACGATTATAACAACAGCAAGGAGAAAATTATAACAGAGCGAAGATTTATCTAAGCTCAGATGATAAATATGTGACCCTAAGGAGGAAGAGGAGGAGGAGGAGGAAGAGGAGGAGGAGGAGGAGGAGGAGGAGGAGGAGGAGGAAGGAGGAGGAGGAGGAGGAGGAGGAGGAGGAAGAAGAAGAAGAGGAAAAGGAGGACAGGAAGTATATATGAGGGAGGAAAAAGATAGACAGTAGAAAAGAGAGAGAGAGAGAGAGAGAGAGAGAGAGAGAGAGAGAGAGAGAGAGAGAGAGAGAGAGAGAGAGAGAGAGAGAGAGAGAGAGAGAGAGAGAGAGAGAGAGAGAGAAATAATAGGGGATGCTAGGGGGAGGACAAGAGAGGAAAAGGAAGAGGATAAGAGAGGTATAGTGAGGCTGGGGGAGAGGGAGGGAGGAAAAGGGAGAGGGAGAAGCAGGTTTTGGGGGAGATAGGATGCATGAAGGGGAGGGGAGTGGGTGGAGTGCCAACTGGGAAAGGGGAGAAAGGGGTGAATGGAGAATAGGGAAAGGGGAAAGAGGAAAGGGAAAGAGTAAGGGAGTAGAAATGTGTGTGTGTGTGTGTGTGTGTGTGTGTGTGTGTGTGTGTGTGTGTGTGTGTGTGTGTGTGTGTGTGTGTGTGTGTGTGTGTGTGTGTGTGTGTGTGTGTGTGTGTGTGTGTGTGTGTGTGTGTTCCTAATAATTTTCTCCTCAAGAAGTCATTAGCAAGGTTGACGAAGGCGAAGAGAAGAAGACTCAAGCCAAAGCGAGGAGGAACTCAAGTAGTAGTAGTAGTAGTAGTAGTAGTAGTAGTAG
>JAXIVD010003041.1:0-50533 GCA_036785275.1 Cancer borealis
GTACAAGTAAACAAGTAGAACAGTACAAGTAAACAAGTAGAACAGTACAAGTAAACGAGTAGAACAGTACAAGTAAACAAATAGAACAGTACAAGTAAACAAGTAGAATAGTACAAGTAAACAAGTAGAACAGTACAAGTAAACAAGTAGAACAGTACAAGTAAACAAGTAGAACAGTACAAGTAAACAAGTAGAACAGTACAAGTAAACAAGTAGAACAGTACAAGTAAATAAGTAGAACAATACGAGTAAAACGAGTAGAACAGTACAAGTAAACAAGTAGAACCGTACAAGTAAACAAGTGGAACAATACAAGTAAACAAGTAGAACAGTACAAGTAAACAAGTAGAACAGTACAAGTAAAAAAGTAGAATAGTACAAGTAAACAAGTAGAACAGTACAAATAAACAAGTAGAACAGTACAAGTAAACAAGTAGAACAATACGAGTAAAACGAGTAGAACAGTACAAGTAAACAAGTAGAACAGTACAAGTAAACAAGTAGAACAGTACAAGTAAACAAGTAGAACAATACGAGTAAACAAGTAGAACAGTACAAGTAAACAAGTAGAACAATACGAGTAAAACGAGTAGAACAGTACAAGTAAACAAGTAGAACAGTACAAGTAAACAAGTAGAACAATATGAGTAAAACAAGTAGCACAGTACAAGTAAACAAGTAGAACAGTACAAGTAAACAAGTAGAACAATTCGAGTAAAACAAGTAGAACAGTACAAGTAAACAAGTAGAACAGTACAAGTAAACAAATAGAACAATATATCATAAGGAAAAACACATATCTAAACTAAAATACATAAACTACATAAAATATACAAAATTAGCGATAAAATTGACGTACAATTAAAAAACTTAAATGTTCTAAAATGTTGTAAAATATAGATTAAAATTAAAAAGAAATCTAATCATAATTCTTTAAAAAAGTAGATCTCTGAGACTAGATTTGAAGGTGTGTAGGATTCTTGAGCTTATCATATACTGAGACAAACTATTCCAAGCTTTAGGTCCACACACGTGAGTGGCCCTGGCGCCAGCGTCTGTTCTTGTTCTTTGTACATACAGGTTATTTTCTTGCCTGGTTATGTTTCCTGTATTTTCTCCGACTGTGGGAAACTTTAAAAAACACTCAGGATAAAGACCATTGACCGCTTTGTACATTATGGTGCATTTTTCAAGAAAATATTTATGTGTGATTGTGAGCCACTTTAGTTCTTTTCTTAGAAGAGTTACATGGTCATATTTTCTTGCTCCTCCGATGACAACCTTTGCAGCAACGTTCTGAAGTTTCTGTACACTATGTAGATGAGTTTTGTTACAACATCCCCATATACTGATACAATAATTCATCACACTCAATACTAAAGTCTGCACAACAATTTTCCTAGTTGATTTGTCAAAGTTCTCACTCATTCTATTTATGAACATCAATATTCCCATCACTTTCGTATTTAGTTCTGTAATATGTACATCAAAAAACATGTACCTGTCGAAATAAACCCCAAGGTTTTTTACATATGTGCTTGAGTATATGTGCACTCCATCATAATTTATGAAAGTATCGGGGGAAATTCTTGATAAAAGCTGTATATTTCCGATAAAAATGCATTGCGTTTTTTTTGGGATTTAATAGAAGTTCATTTGTGAGAAAATATCGTTTTATCTCACGCAATGTATTTTCAGTGTTTGAGATGAGATTATTAAGATTGTTTATAGTATCAGGAGGCAGGTGCTGGGTGGGGCTGGGCGCTCTGCCGAAATGTGGTGGTCGCCGCGCTCACATCGGTGTTGTTCCAGCTCTATCACGCGTTGCTGTAGTTGTTCGATCGTGTTATAGGCCGTCTTCATTTCAGTGTTTAACAATTCTATTTCCAAATCCTTTGTTGCCAGCTTAGACTTAATTGTCATGATTTCCTTGCTAATGTGGAGCAAATCCACTCCCTCGTGCTCGGTGTTGTTCTCACGGGTAGGGATGACGCCACGGGACCGGGGGGAGGGTGGCAGCGTGGCGTCACGGGAAGGAGGTGGAAGCCTGGCGTCACCGTCGTCACGGGAGGGGGATGGAAGCCTGGCGTCACCGTCATCACGGGAGGGGGATGGAAGCCTGGCGTCACTGTCGTCACGGGAGGGGGATGGAAGCCTGGCGTCACCGTCGTCACGGGAGGGGGATGGAAGCCTGGCGTCACCGTCGTCACGGGAGGGGGTGGAAGCCTGGCGTCACTGTCGTCACGGGAGGGGGATGGAAGCCTGGCGTCACTGTCGTCACGGGAGAGGGGTGTAAGCCTGGCGTCACCGTCGCCACGGGAGGGGGATGGAAGCCTGGCGTCACTGTCGTCACGGGAGGGGGGTGGAAGCCTGGCGTCACCGTCGTCACGGGAGGGGGATGGAAGCCTGGCGTCACCGTCGTCACGGGAGGGGGGTGGAAGCCTGGCGTCACCGTCATCACGGGAGGGGGGTGGAAGCCTGGCGTCACCGTCGTCACGGGAGGGGGATGGAAGCGTGGCGTCACTGTCGTCACGGGAGGGGGTGGAAGCCTGGCGTCACCGTCGTCACGGGAGGGTGATGGAAGCCTGGCGTCACTGTCGTCACGGGAGGGGGATGGAAGCCTGGCGTCACCGTCGTCACGGGAGGGGGGTGGAAGCCTGACGTCACTGTCGTCACGGGAGGGGGGTGGAAGCCTGGCGTCACCGTCGTCACGGGAGGGGGGTGGAAGCCTGGCGTCACTGTCGTCACGGGAGGGGGATGGAAGCCTGGCGTCACCGTCGTCACACACACACACACACACACACACACACACACACACACACACACACACACACACACACAGACACACACACACACACACACACACACACACACACACACACACACACACACACACACACACACTAGCACCCCCCCCACACACATACACACACACACACACACACACACACACACACACACACACACACACACACACACACACACACACACACACACACACACACACACACACACACACACATACACACACACACACACACACACACACACACACACACACACACACACACACACACACACACACACACACACACACACACACACACACACACACACATACACAGTGTGTGCTTCCTGATACTAATTAATGACGCGCTCACACACACACCCAACCGCTGGAAGTATGTCGACGACACCACCCTTGGAGTTACCACATACAATGACAACCCTGATTACAGTCACCTACAGGACTTGCTACAAAGCCTACAGTCATGGACTACTAATAACAGCGTTACCATCAACTACACCAAAACTACAGTAATGCACATCAACACCTCCTCTGTCTCCGTCCCTCCTCCTGTAGTGTCCGTCTGTGACACCCCCCTCCAAACAGTTCAGTCAGCCAAGTTACTTGGAGTCACCATCGACAATAAATTAACTTGGAAAGAACACGTCACCCAGCTCATAAGATCGGCCACCTACAAACTCTACCTCCTGCGGCGGCTCAAATCACTGGGGACACCCGAGCGTGAGCTGGCGAGTGTTTACACTACGTTCATAATCCCCAAGCTCACCTACGCGTCCCCAGCTTGGTCCTCCTCCCTTAATCTAACACAGCACCGCCTACTTGAACAGGTGCAGAAACGGGCTTGTAAGATCATCCTGGGCCCCAACTACACCAATTACGAAGATGCTCTCCACTCCCTCAGTCTCATCACCCTTCAACGGAACCACGAGAGCCTCCTACAACGTTTCGCGGCCAGCCTCCTTCACCACCCTCGACACCGCAACCTCCTGCCACCCGCCGTCCCCCGCCCCCGACAGTCAATGAGACACGCCAACCTGCTCACTCCAGTCCGTGCACGTACAGACAGATACAAAAATAGTGCTGTGCCAACGATGATCAAAATCATCAACTCATCATAAGTGTCCATCATAGTATTACTTTGTACATATTTTCTTCCCATCATTAGCTGCTATTATCATCATTATTATTATTATTATTATCATTGCTGTTACTATTACCTTAATATTATTATCATTATTATCATATCATTGTCTATCTATCTGCTACACTACTTGTAACATTTTCAGCCCTTGGGCTGCAATTTATCTCTAATAAACCGTTTATTATTATTATTATTATTATTATACACACACACACACACACACACACACACACACACACACACACACACACACACACACACACACACACACACACACACACACACACACATACACACACTATCATCCACACAACAAATAGAGAAACACGAAACTAAACCAAACCAAACAAAACAAAAACATCAAAACAAATAAAAATTGAATACGCAAAACCAAAACAAAGAACAAACAAACAAACAAACAAACAAACAAACAAACACAGACTACCGAAAATTTGCTAAAAAAAACACACCAAACACACCAGACACAAAATGTGCGGATTCAGAAAGAGAGAGAGAGAGAGAGAGAGAGAGAGAGAGAGAGAGAGAGAGAGAGAGAGAGAGAGAGAGAGGAGAGAGAGAGAGAGAGAGAGAGAGAGAGAGAGTAGGTCTAGTCATCTATATTCACGTAGCTATCTCAGAACGTACCCAATCACGTAATATTAAAGGAAAACAAGTGTATTACCGCAACACAGAACAGGAGGAGGAGGAGGAGGAGGAGTAAGAGGAAGAGGAGGAGGAGGAGGAGGAGGAGGAGGAGGAGGAGGAGGAGGAGGAGGAGGACGACGACGAGGAAGAGGAGGAGAGTGAATAAATTGAAAGGGAGTGAGTTTATGCATAAGTGAGGAACGAGAATCTGTGTTCCCAGTAAGTGGGTTGAATAAGAAAAATAGCTGACTGAGTTCCAAGAAAGGTTCATGTGTGTGTGTGTGTGTGTGTGTGTGTGTGTGTGTGTGTGTGTGTGTGTGTGTGTGTGTGTGTGTGTGTGTGTGTGTGTGTGTGTGTGTGCGTGCACGTACGGTATACAGAAGGAAAAGAAAATAAACTAATGAGAAGGTAATTTTTTTTCCCTCTGCAAAATTTGAGAGTATTAGCTCTTGAAAAATAGCCTTTCTTCAGCACGCACACACACACACACACACACACACACACACACACACACACACACACACACACACACACACACACACACACACCACATACACACACACACACATGAAGCTTACCAACGTGCCATTTTCGCCTGAGAGAGAGAGAGAGAGAGAGAGAGAGAGAGAGAGAGAGAGAGAGAGAGAGAGAGAGAGAAGAGAGAGAGAGAGAGAGAGAGAGAGAGAGAGAGAGAGAGAGAGAGAGAGAGAGAGAGAGAGAGAGAGAGAGAGAGAGAGAGAGAGAGAGAGAGAGAGAGAGAGAGGGAGGGAGGGAGGGAGAGAGAGAGAGAGAGAGAGAGAGAGAGAGAGAGAGAGAGAGAGAGAGAGAGAGAGAGAGAGAGAGAGAGAGAGAGAGAGAGAGAGAGAGAGAATGGTTTTCGTATTTATTCATGCCTTTCCATCATCATCAATTTCTCTGTGCATATATAATAAATTAATTAACTCGCATTGTATTCGTTGCCTTAATAGTTTTCGAGGATAATAAATTTGGAATATATTGTGACCTTGAACTCAATATCTGAGAAACAAAAACAAATAAACAACAACAAAAAAAACCTCATTATATTTTCTCTCTTTCATTCTCTCTGGTTCATGACGTGTATACCACAAGTTCAAAACCGTACATATAGTTTGGATTAACATATCGTACCTACCTTCTCTCCCTTGACCTCTGACCTCGTAATGTATAGTGAGTTAGCGGGGTGTGACGTTACCAACGAGCGGGCGGCGGCGGCGGCGGCGGTGGCGGCGGCGGCGGCGGCGGCGGCGGCGGCGGCGGCGGCGGCGGCGGCGGCGGCGGCGGCGGCGGCGGCGGCGGCGGCGGCGGCGGCGGCGGCGGCGGCGGCGGCGGCGGCGGCGGCGGCGGCGGCGGCGGCGGCGGCGGCGGCGGCGGCGGCAGATACCAGCTCCGTTCAACCCTGGCCTCGCATATTGGCACGAGGGTCCGACTGGCAACGTGAATATGCATAGTGGTATTGCAACGCATCGCCTCTATTCAGTCATGCACCCAAACCAACGTCCCGGCCTGTCCCACCCTTCCTACCCTTCCTACCCTTCCTACCATTACTCTGCTTCCTACCCTTCCTTTCCTTCACCCAAACCAGCGTCCCGGCCTGTCCCACCCTTCCTACCTTTCCTACCATTACTCTGCTTCCTACCCTTCCTTTCCTTCCTCTCCTTCTCCTTCCTACACTTCCTCTCCTTCTACTTATTCTCCTTCCTCCCGTTCCTCTGCTTCCTCCCTTTCCTACCCTTCCTACCCTTCCTACCCTTCCTCTACGTTTTCCCCTTCCTCTCTTTCCTACACTTCCTACCCTTCCTACCCTTACTCTTCTTCTTCCTCTTCCTCCCCTTCCTCCTCTTCCTACCCTTCCTACCCTTCCTACCCTTCCTATCCTTCCTCTCCTTGCTCTCCTTCCTACCCTTCTTACCATTCCTACCCTTCTTCTCCTTCCTACCCTTCCTCCCCTTCTTCTCCTTCCTACCCTTCCTTTCATTCCTCTCCTTCCTCCCCTTCCTCCTCTTCCTACCCTTCCTACCCTTCCTACCCTTCCTATCCTTCCTCTCCTTCCTCTCCTTCCTACCCTTCCTACCCTTCCTCCCCTTCTTCTCCTTCCTACCCTTCCTTTCCTTCCTCTCCTTCCTCTCCTTCCTCCCCTTCCTCTCCTTCCTCTCCTTCTTCCCTTCCTACCAGCCTCCTCCTGTTTAATTTTCCAGCCCAACTTGCCTATCTCCCCCTTCCTCCCTTTCCTCCCAATCTCCTCCTCCTCCTCCTCCTTCCTCCACCCGTCTCCTCTCTCCATCCACATCCGGTCCAGCCTCCTACTGTATTTCCTTCCTCATTTCTCCCATCCAAAACCGCATCCATTCTCCCTCTGTTTCCACTCACATTACTATTATACTCTCTTAACCAGCTCAACCCTTGCTCAAGCTCTCTCTCTCTCTCTCTCTCTCTCTCTCTCTCTCTCTCTCTCTCTCTCTCTCTCTCTCTCTCTCTCTCTCTCTCTCTACCTTCCGTCCCAGATTTTCTCTCCCCCCCTTCCCTCCCATCCGTCCACTCTCCTTCATCTCCCCTCCTCCCACAACCCCGCCCCCCTCCCCAAGGGACCTGCTCGTTAATGAGGGTGAGGGAGTAAACCACAGGCCAGTTTTGACGCGGAGATTGTCAGGATAAACACAGGTTAATGATATGATGGCCTGGGGCGGGACGGGGCGTGGCAGGGCGGGGCGGGGCGGGGGGGGTTGTTGGTGGGGGAGGGAGGGGGACTGAGCCGCCCTCCTGTGAATGAGGCTCGACGCGTGGCTGGGCTGGCGGGAGGGAGGGATACAGGAGGGGGGCGGATGGAGAGACATGAACAGGAGCTTTGTGGAGCCTCTGTACGTGTGTGTGTGTGTGTGTGTGTGTGTGTGTGTGTGTGTGTGTGTGTGTGTGTGTGTGTGTATGTGTGTGTGTGTGTGTGTGTGTGTGTGTGTGTGTGTGTGTGTGTGTGTGTGTGTGTGATTAACGATGCCGTGGATAAACGAAATCGTGTGAAATACGTAAAATTTTAACGAAATGTCTTCCTATTATCACTCTGAAAAATAATTGTACAACCTCAGTAGTTTAAAATGAGAGTGAGAAGCAGCAGTGTGAAGACATGTGGCTGTTAACACACACTTAGACAAAACACACACACACACACACACACACACACACACACACACACACACACACACACACACACACACACACACACACACACACACACAAACTGTCTCGCCACGCAGGCAGGCGAAGGGGCGCCGTACTCACCTCAGTACATTTGTGAGTGTAAACACGAGGTACATTTTGATGGAGGTAATTGTCGAGACCATTAATTGCCTGGTGGGGGAGTAGCGCCGGTGGTGGTGGTGGTGGTGGTGGTGGTGATGGTGGTGGTGGTGGTGGTGGTGGTGGTGGTGGTGGTGGTGGTGGTGGTGGTGGTGGTGGTGGTGGTGGTCCCCGGTCAAGGGCCCCACCGGTGTTCAGCAAACAGTTTACAACACTGAATGGCTTACTGAAGGTATAAGCCATTTAGTTACTACATAATGGCCTTAATTATTAGGTTATACAAGCAACAGGTAGAGTAAGGCAAGGGTACGGAGGAGGCGCACGTCACAAGGCTCTGTACTACTCTGTGCTGTACCTGTACCTATATTCATCCTGTCATTCCTCCTTCCTTCGTTCCCTCCTTCCTTCCTTTCTTGCTTAGTGTAACTGCCTTCTCTCTTTCCTCACCTTTCAGACTTTTCTTCTTTCATCCATTATCTCTCCCTTTCTTTCTCTCCTGTCTCCTCGCATTTCACTCTTTTTGTCCTTCCTTCCTGGTTCTGACGAAGGAGATCCTGGAGCATCTCCGCTGTCCTATTCTTGAAGGCTTCCTTCCTCAGGTTAATTAAGCCTTGAACCCACTGCTTTTTCCAGTGCAGGGCGGATAGAGGGAGAATGAGCCTGAGCTAGACCAGCAGTCATGGTAGAGATGTCTAGAAGGACCGAGCGAACCTCCTCTGTAGGTACGCTGTCCAATCTGTCTGCCATCTCTTGCAGCCACTGTGCGATCTGTGAAAACCCCGTAGCGGTAGAGATTGCAAGAGAGGCTAAGAGTCTATCTCTATGATCCCTAGTCAAGGCAGACCTGGGAACCTGTAGCGTCTGCCATGAAAAATCGGTCTGTGACAGGGGCGGAGCTAGAAGAAAGTCCCTGATGCTTGGATCCGAAAAAGTGGAGTCAGGGAAGAAGTAGAGGGGTGAGAGGGGAGAGGAGGCGAGGGGAGACTCCGCTTTTGCCAACTAAGTTGCCCAAATATGCCTCGTGTCCAAGTTCAACTTCTTCCAGTTAACGAAGTTTTGGCTCCCCATCGTGGCCACCCTCCTGCCGTCACTGGTTTGAGTCACCTCGGCAGAGGACGACGAGTCCAGAAAAGTTGCCGCCGCTACTGCGTCCACTGCATCGAAAGCAAGAAGGGAAGGAGGGGTGGGATTCCCTTTTTGAGAGGCGAACTCTACAGTATTGAAAGACCTCGTGGCCATCATGCCTCACTCGTGCCCTGACTTCTAAGTCAGTCCTGGGTACTAGTGCCGAGGAACCAGGTTTGTACTGCATCACGAAGGGCTTACCCTCGGAGTACATAACAGGCCATGAGGAAGGGACTTCCGTCCAGTCAAAAGCTACCCCAGCCTCCCCCGACGAGGGCTGGGTCAAAGAAGCACCAGATCCCGAAAGGACTGGGACAGAAGAGTTGAATTCTTGGGGAAGACTTCCCTGTGGGAATGAAGATGGATGGGGATCCTTTAAATCCACTAGAGAAAACTGCTGCTGGCTGTGCTCTGACACTTCAGAGGCTGCAGATCCGGAAGGTGAAGCAGCTCTCTCGTCCCTATTCATCCCACTACTGTTTTGTAGTAGGTCTCTGATCTGAGAAAACATCTCCATAATTTGTCCAGAAGACGGCTTTTCCCGTTGAGCAGAGTATGCACATATAAGTATCCGTGAAGAAAAGCACCAAGGTGTTATGTACGATGCACAATGAGAAGGATATTATTCAGTGGGTAGGGCACTCTTTAGGGGTATACTATCCCTAAAGGGCTAGTGTACCCCTCAGAGGGTAGTGTACCCCCCATAGGGCAGCATACCCCTCAAAACGTATGGTACCCCTTAGGTGTAGAGTACCCCTCAAGGGCTAGTGTACCCCTCAGAGGGTAGTGTACCCCCCATAGGGCAGCATACCCCTCAAAAGGTATGGTACCCCTTAAGTGTAGAGTATCCCTCAAGGGGTAGTGTATCCCTCAGAGGGTAGTGTACCCCCCATAAGGCAGCATACCCCTCAAAAGGTATGGTACCCCTCATGGGTAGAGTACCTCCTCAAGGGATAGTGTAGCCCTCAGAGGGTAGTGTACCCCAATAGGGCAGCATACCCCTCAAAAGGTATGGTACCCCTCAGGGATAGAGTACCTCCTCAAGGGGTAGTGTACCCCTCAGAGGGTAGTGTACCCTCCATAGGGCAGCATACCCCTCAAAAGGTATGGTACCCCTCGGGGATAGAGTACCTCCTCAAGGGGTAGTGCACCCCTCAGAGGGTAGTGTACCCTCCATAGGGCAGCATACCCCTCAAAAGGTATGGTACCCCTCAGGGGTAGAGTACTCCTCAAGGCCACAGGGGGTAGGGTACCCCCAGGGATAAGCTACCCACCAAGGGATAGGAAGCCTTACGAGGAGCCAGTTTCCCGTCAAAGGGTAGGGTGCCCTCTAGGGGAGTAGGGTGCCCTTAAGGGGGTAAGAAGCCCCTCAAGGAACCCAAAAAGACTAACCCTAAAAACGTAGGCCTAATACTCTTCATAACAACACAATGGTTATCAGAGGCAGTAAGTGCCAGAGAGCGTAGGTTCAATTCAATTCAGTTCTTGTTTTACTTTTCCAATTCTTTCCCTCAAACTTCGCATTACTTCTTGAATACTCTCTAATTCCAACTCAAGCCTTTCTTTATAATCTCCTTTCTTTATCAGGATTTCATGTTCACCTTCCTTAATTTCTTCACTATCTTCCTTCTTAATTTCATATTCTTCTTCTTTCCTTTCAATTTCAAATACATCTTCATCCTTCTTAATTTCATATTCCTCTTCGTCCTTCAATTTCCTTTCAATTTCACATACATCTTCATCCTTCTTAATTTCATATTCCTCACCGTTCTTTTCAATTTCACATACATCTTCATCCTTCTTAATTTCATATTCCTCACTGTCCTTTTCAATTTCACATACATCTTCTTCTGTCTTAATGTCATATTCTTCGTCCCATTTAATTTCACATTCCTCATCTTTCTTCTTAATTAAGTGAGTCGTGGGTGGTTAAGTGTCGGTAATGTTGGTCACTTGTTGGTGGTTAATAGTTTCTATGATTTTTTCTTCATTCGTCCGTCCCAGACATGTGGCAGAGTGTGATTGATGCCATACGACTCAACAAAATGAAGGAGTAACATATATTGCATATATTGTTTTTTTTACACTCTTTGGATGCCTGATAGATATATGTAAGTTATTTTGGTTTGTTTGTCAAGCTGGTATTGGCACATGGTAATCATCGGCATGAATTGATGTTGCGTGGTGGGTCTGGCAACTCAATACTTCACCCTATGGCTTCCAGTCAACGCGGGTGGCTGCCTTAAACCAATCACTTCAAATACATCTTTTGTTGCCGTATAATAACATGGATGCCCTATATAGCACCTCATCCTTGCTTTATACACACTATAATAACACTGGGGTTATCTCCTAAGATACGAAGGCGAGGATATTCACATGAATATTGGTATGAACAAAATTGGAAGCAGTGGAACTCGACTAGGAAGTGATAGGGTTGAGGCGTCGGTCCTGATCGCCGCGCGAGTCCCCGCATCAGTTGCCGAGGAGGTGGTAGCCGGTGTCCGGGTCACGCGTTATTTACCTCAGTATTAATACATCAGTGTTATTATGATGTGTTGTGACGACGCAGTGGTGCAGACTTAACAGTGACAAGTCAGCGGAGCGTTGGAATAGAGTAACAGTCGCCATGGAACACAAATATACACTCTCTGCTTTCCTGAGAGGCTGGGAGGCGTCAGATGCAAGGTACAGAAATCACCTGGATATTTTCTTGCACATTTTAGTTATACAATATCTATGTTCTGCATCTGGTTTGTTTTTGGTCATTTGTCTGCTAATGGTAACCACACAGAGGCAGTGAGGGAAAGGATACCACTTGTGACGTCATCCCTTACCTCTTTCCCTATCCGCTCACTGCCCATGTAATGGTAGTTTATTCCTTGTTTTTTTGTTCCCGTTTATCGTGTTTGTTATATTCAGGTCGTGCAATGGTGTCATGAATGTCTCAAGTAGTCATTTGGAACAGGTGGTTAAACAGCCATACTTGAGCAAGATGTTATAAACTTTGGTTGTGTAGTTGATTGACTCGTTTAGACCACACACAAAACATCGCCTTATGGTGTGCCCAACATTCAAGTGTAACGTGATGTTTTTACTCATGAGTGAATCGACAGATGAACTACACTAAATTATATTGCAATTGGACAGAGAAAGCCAGAAAGTGGGTTTAATTTTTAATATGAAAAAACAAAGGTGATATTCAATAATTACACACTAGAAAATTAAATTAGAATGAATGATCAACTAAAAGATTGTATCCAAGAATTCATTTTCTTATGACAAAAAATTGGTGGATGTCTAGATCATGAAAAAAAGATAGGTCTATATGTCTCTCTCGTAGTATTGGTGTAATTGTTTCCTTGTGAAGATAAGTGTCAAGTTGTTTACCTGTTGAGGAGTTGAAGCAAGGACGTGCATTGTATTTTTTTTCAAGGAAGATCACGGTGTCTGCTGCTGACAATGTCTCCGCACTAACCTTTTCACCTATTATCTGTTTTACCTTATCATTCCTTGAAAACACATTGAACATAAATAAAATAGAAGAAATTTAGATTTTTCTTATGACAAGTGACAATTTCACCAATTAGCGGCACCAGCATTTAGCTTCATCTGTATTTATTGAAAAAATATAAAAGGAAGGTTATGTTAACTGATCACTTTCACTAGCACCTTTCCTATGAAACCAGTAACTCAGTGTGATTGTACACTCAGCGATATAATAAATCATTCGTGTAATCATTGCCATGGAGTTTCAGTGTCATGGTATTGAACAGACATTTGTCTTGTCATCATCATCAGCGAGACATTTGTGGTCCAACTACTGAACATATCGTATGCAGGCCAAAAATAAAGGAAGTCATTAGTAGCTCAATAACTGTGGAAATAGTTTGTAGCCCAACAGCGTTGGAAGTGGTTAAATAGCCCAACATTTGTAGAGCCCTTTCTGGTTTTATAATTCATACTCTGAGGATGAAGGTTGACCAGTATTGTAAGAAGGTAACCCATTATAGAGATATCGCTTGGCACCTAGTGCTGGCAAACTATATGGTGACGGTAAATTGTGATATTTTAGAAAATATCTACATAATCAATAGGGTGTTTAGAGAGTATTCGCTCGCCCATGTATGTATTTGCTCGCCCATGTATGTATTCACTCGCCCATGTATGTATTCGCTCGCCTATGTATGTATTCGCTCGCCCATGTATGTATTCGCTTGCCCACGTATGTATTCGCTCGCCCATGTATGTATTCGCTCGCCCATGTATGTATTCGCTCGCCTATGTATGTATTCGCTCGCCCATGTATGTATTCGCTCGCCCATGTATGTATTCGCTCGCCCATGTATGTATTCGCTCGCCCATGTATGTATTCGCTCGCCCACGTATGTATTCGCTCGCCCATGTATGTATTCGCTCGCCCATGTATGTATTCACTCGGCCATGTATGTATTCACGCGGCCATGTATGTATTCACTCACCCATTCTCATGTATGTATTTACTCACTCATGTATGTATTCGCTCGCCCATGTATGTATTCGCTCGCCCATGTATGTATTCACTCGGCCATGTATGTATTCACTCACCCATGCTCATGTATGTATTTACTCACTCATATATGTATTCGCTCGCCCATGTATGTATTCGCTCGCCCATGTATGTATTCACTCACCCATGAATGTATGCGTTCACCCATGTATGTATTGACTCACCCATGAATGTATTTACTCGCTCATGAATGTATTCACACCCATGCTCATGTATGTATTTACTCACTCATGTATGTATTTGCTAGCCCATAAATGTATTTGCTCGCCCATGTATGTATTCGCTCGCCCATGTATGTATTCGCTCGCTCATGTATGTATTTACTCACTCATGTATGTATTTGCTAGCCCATGAATGTATTTGCTCGCCCATGTATGTATTCGCTCGCCCATGTATGTATTCGCTCGCCCATGTATGTATTCGCTCGCTCATGTATGTATTCGCTCGTCCATGTATGTATTCGCTCGCCCATGTATGTATTCGCTCGCTCATGTATGTATTCACTCGCCAATGTATGTATTCGCTCCCCCATGTATGTATTCGCTCGCCTATATATGTATTTGCTCGCCCATGTATGTATTCGCTCTCATGTATGTATTCGCTCGCCCATGTATGTATTCACTCGCCCATGTATGTATTCGCTCGCCCATGTATGTATCCGCTCCCCCATGTATGTATTCGTTCTCCCATGTATGTATTCTCTCGCCCATGTATGTATTCACTCGCCCATGTATGTATTCGCTCGCACATGTATGTATTCGCTCGCCCATGTATGTAATCGCTCGCCCATGTATGTATTCGCTCGCCCATGCATGCATTTGCTCGCACATGTAAGTAATCGCTCGCCCATGTATGTATTCGCTCGGCCATGTATGTATTCGCTCGGCCATGTGCGTATATACTTGTCATTTTATGTATTTGCTCGCCATTGTATGTATTCGCTCGCTCATGTATGTATTCACTCATCCATGTATGTATTCACTCACCCATGTATGTATTCGCTCGCACATGTGTGTGTATATATATATATATATATATATATATATATATATATATATATATATATATATATATATATATATATATGCGAGTGAATACATACATGGGCGAGCGAATATATTCGCTCGCCCATTTATGTATTCACTCGCCCATGTATGTATTCGCTTGCCCGTGTATGTATTTGCTCGCCATGTATGTATTCGCTCCCCCATTTATGTATTCCCTCGCCCATTTATGTATTCCCTCGCCCATGTATGTATTCGCTCGCCCATGTATGTATTCACTCGCCCATGTATGTATTTACTCGCCCATGTATGTGTTCGCTCACCCATGTATGTATTCGCTCGTCTATGTATGTATTCGCTCGCCCATGTAAGTATTCGCTCGCCCATGTATGTATTCGCTCGGCAATGTATGTATTCACTCGCCCATTTATGTATTCCCTCGCCCATGTATGTATTCGCTCGCCCATGTATGTATTCACTCGCCCATGTATGTATTTACTCGCCCATGTATGTGATCGCTTACCCATGTATGTATTCGCTCGTCCATGTATGTATTCGCTCGCCCATGTAAGTATTCGCTCACCCATGTATGTATTCGCTCGGCCATGTATGTATTCACTCGCCCATTTATTTATCCGCCCGCACATGTATGTATTCACTCGCCCATGAATGTATTCGCTCGCCCATGTATGTATTCACTCGCTTATGTATGTATTTGCTCGTTCATGTATGTATTTGCTTGC
This sequence comes from Cancer borealis, assembly GCA_036785275.1. Taxonomy (NCBI): domain Eukaryota; kingdom Metazoa; phylum Arthropoda; class Malacostraca; order Decapoda; family Cancridae; genus Cancer; species Cancer borealis. Next base: position 15,326 of record JAXIVD010003041.1, read on the forward strand.
CCAAGTATGTATTCACTCGCCCATGTATGTATTCACTCGCTTATGTATGTATTCGCTCATCCATGTATGTATTCGTTCGCCCATATATGCATGTATTTGCTCACCATTGAATGTATTCGCTCGCCCGTGTATGTATTCACTCCGCCATGTATGTATTCACTCACTCATGTATGTATTCACTCGCCCATGTATGTATTCACTCGGCCATGTATGTATTCACTCACTCATGTATGTATTCACTCGCCCATGTATGTATTCACTCGGCCATGTATGTATTCCCTCGCCTGTGTATGTATTCACTCGCCCATGTATGTATTCGCTCTTCCATGTATGTATTCGCTCGCCCATGTATGTATTCACTCGCCTATGTATGTATTTGCTCACCATTGAATGTATTCGCTCGCCCGTGTATGTATTCTTTCGCTCATGTATGTATTCGCTCTTCCATGTATGTATTCGCTCACTCATGTATGTATTCGCTTGGCCATGTATGTATTCGCTCGGCCATGTATGTATTCGCTCGGCCATGTATGTATTCGCTCACCCATGTATGTATTCGCTCGGCCATGTATGTATTCGCTTGGCCATGTATGTATTCGCTCGGCCATGTATGTATTCGCTCGGCCATGTATGTATTCGCTCGGCCATGTATGTATTCACTCGGCCATGTATGTATTCACTCGGCCATGTATGTATTCAATAGTCCATGTATGTATTCACTCGGCCATGTATGTATTCACTCGCCCATGTATGTATTCACTCGGCCATGTATGTATTCACTCGGCCATGTATGTATTCACTCGCCCATGTATGTATTCGCTCGCCCATGTATGTATTCACTCGGCCATGTATGTATTCACTCGCCCATGTATGTATTCACTCGGCCATGTATGTATTCAATCGGCCATGTATGTATTCACTCGGCCATGTATGTATTTACTCGGCCATGTATGTATTCAATCGCCCATGTATGTATTCACTCGGCCATGTATGTATTCACTCGCCCATGTATGTATTCGCTCGGCCATAATTGTATTTCCTCACCCATGTATTTATGTGCTTTCCCATGTGTGTATATGCTCACTATGTATGTATTTGCTCGCATATGTATGTATTTGCTCATCCCTGTATTTATTTACTCACCCATGTATGTATTCGCTTTCCCATGTATATATTTACTCGCCCATGTATGTATTCTCTCTACCATGTATGTATTTACTCACCCATGTATATCTTTGCTCGTCCATGTATGTATTCGCTCGCCCATGTATGTATTCCATTTCTATTCCTTCCCTCCTCCCTTCTTCTCCTCGTATCCTTACCCTTCCCCCCTTCCCTACTCTTCCTTCAATTTCCAGCAATTCCCACTCCTGACTCCCCTCCTCACCTCTCCCTATGTAATCCCTACACCTTACTCTCTACCCAATACCCTTTCCATCGTTACCTTTTCCCCACTCCCCACTCCCCCTTCCCTCCCTACGCCTTTCCTCATCACCATTCTCTTTTTCATCCCCACCCCTTCCTCCCTACCCACTCTCCCTTCCCCCTTCCCAAGTTCCCAAGTTTCCCAAGTTCCCTCCCTCCCAACTCCCCTTCTTTCCCTAACAATTCCAATCTCAACACTCCCTCTTCAATTATTTCCCATTCCTTCCTCCCTAATCTCTATACCATTCCTTCATTTTCCTTCTTCCCCACTTTCCCTTCTATCCCTCCTCTTCCTTCTTCTTCCTCTTCTTGCCTCCCCTAACCCTTCCAGTTACTATACTCTCCCTTCCAATTCCACATTCACTTTTCTATATCTGCCCAATTTTGCCCCCAGACTCCCCCTTCCTTCCATACCCCTTCCCCCTCCATACTTATCCATTCTCCCTTTCCACTCCCCTTCCCATCCCTTATCCATTCTCTCTTTCCACTCCCCTTCCCATCACTTATCCATTCTCCCTTTCCACTCCCCTTCCCATCACTTATCCATTCTCCCTTTCCACTCTACTTCCCATCACTTATCCATTCTCCCTTTCCACTCCCCTTCCCATCACTTATTCATTCTCCCTTTCCACTCCCCTTCCCATCACTTATCCATTCTCCCTTTCCACTCCCCTTCCCATCACTTATTCATTCTCTCTTTCCACTCCCCTTCCCATCACTTATCCATTCTCCCTTTCCACTCCCCTTCCCATCACTTATCCATTCTCCCTTTCCACTCCCCTTCCCATCACTTATCCATTCTCCCTTACCACTCCCCTTTCCATCACTTATCCATTCTCCCTTTTCACTCCCCTTCCCATCACTTATTCATTCTCCCTTTCCACTCCCCTTCCCATCACTTATCCATTCTCCCTTTCCACTCCCCTTCCCATCACTTATCCATTCTCCCTTACCACTCCCCTTCCCATCACTTATCCATTCTCCCTTTCCACTCTACTTCCCATCACTTATTCATTCTCCCTTTCCACTCCCCTTCCCATCACTTATCCATTCTCCCTTACCACTCCCCTTCCCATCACTTATCCATTCTCCCTTTCCACTCCCCTTCCCATCACTTATCCATTCTCCCTTTCCACTCCCCTTCCCATCACTTATCCATTCTCCCTTACCACTCCCCTTCCCATCACTTATCCATTCTCCCTTTCCACTCCCCTTCCCATCACTTATCCATTCTCCCTTTCCACTCCCCTTCCCATCACTTATCCATTCTCCCTTTCCACTCCCCTTCCCATCACTTATTCATTCTCCCTTTCCACTCCCTTTCCCATTACTTATCCATTCTCCCTTTCCACTCCCCTTCCCATCACTTATTCATTCTCCCTTTCCACTCTCCTTCCCATCACTTATCCATTCTCCCTTTCCACTCCCCTTCCCATCACTTATCCATTCTCCCTTTCCACTCCCCTTCCCATCACTTATCCATTCTCCCTTTCCACTCCCCTTCCCATCACTTATCCATTCTCCCTTTCCACTCCCCTTCCCATCACTTATCCATTCTCCCTTTCCACTCTCCCTTCAAACCCAAACTATTACTCCCTCGCCACCACCCCTTCCATCTTTACCCATTCCTCCCTCACCACTCCTCCTTCCCTCTTTACCCTTTACCCAAACTCTACTGTTTCTTCCATTCCTAACTCTTCCCCATTCTTCAGTCCCCATTTCTTTCCTACCTCTTCCCCTCTCCCCATTCCCTTTACATCCCTCCCCCTTCCTGCATACCCGATCCCGATACCATCCCTTCTTTTTTTCATCTCCAAAATTCTCCTTCCCCCTTTTCCTTTCTTCCCCCTACCATCCCTACCTTTTTTCTCAATCCAACATCCGCTTCCCCCCTTCCTACCCGCCCATTTCCATCCTTATCCCTTCCGAATGTAATTTCCATAAATATCCCTTTACCCTTTAGAGCTCCCTACCTTCCCAATCACCCTTCCATCACTACCCATTCCTTTCTCCTCACTCCCCATACCACCGATACCCCCTTCCCCATCCCAACTCTTTCTTCCATCCTTAGCACTTCCCGGTCCAAACTCCGCAATACATCCTTAACATCCTTAACATAGGTGAAAGAATATAAACATGTGAATGCATACATACACGTTCGAGTGAATACAAACATGGGCAAGCGAATACATACGTGGGCGAGCGAATACATACATATGTGAAAGAATACATACATATGCGAGCAAATACATACATAGTGAGCATATACACACATGGGAAAGCAAATAAATACATGGGTGAGGAAATACAAATATGGGCGAGAAAATACATACATGGGTGAGCAAATACAGACATGGAAGAGTGAATACTTTCATGGGCAAGCTAATACATACATGAGCGAGCGAATACATACATGGGTGAAGGAATACATACATGGGCGAGTGAATACATACATGGGCTAGCAAATACATACATGGGGAAGCGAATAAATGCATGCGCGAGTGAATACATTCAGGGGTGGGGGAATGCATAAAAGGGTGAGTGTATACATACATGGGTGACCAATACATACATAGACGAGTAAATACATACATAGGCGAGGGAATATAAATATGGGCGAGGAAATACATACATGGGTGAGTGAATACATACATGGGTGAATGAATACATACATGGGTGTGCAAACACATGCATGGGCGAGCGAATACATACATGTGCGAACTAATACATACATGAGAGAGCGTATATATACATGGATAAGCGAATACATACATGAACAAGCGAATACATACATGGGCGAGCGAATACATACATGGGCGAGTGAATACATAAATGGGCGAGCGAATACATACATGGGAGAGCGAAAAAATACATGGGGAAGCGAATAAATACATGGGTGAGCGAATACACACATGGGGGAGCAAATACATACATAACCGAGCGTATACATTCATATGCGAGTGAATACATACATATGCGAGTGAAGACATACATGGGCGAGCGAATACATACATGGGAGAGCGAATACATACATGGGAGAGCGAATACATACATGGGAGAGCGAATACATACATGGGAGAGCGAATACATACATGGGAGAGCGAATACATACATGGAAGAGCGAATACATACATGGGAGAGCGAATACATACATGGGAGAGCGAATACATACATGGGAGAGCGAATACATACATGGGTGAGCGAATACATACATGGGAGAGCGAATACATACATGGGAGAGCGAATACATACATGGGAGAGTGAATACATACATGGGAGAGCGAATACATACATGGGTGAGCGAATACATACATAACCGAACGTATACATTCATATGCTAGTGAATACATATATGGCCGAGTTAATACATACATGGGCGAATTAATACATACATGTGCGAGTGAATACATACATGTGCGAATGAATACATACATGTGCGAATGAATACATACATGTGCGAGTGAATACATACATGTGCGAATGAATACATACATGGGCGAATTAATACATACATGTGCGAGTGAATACATACATGTGCGAATGAATACATACATGTGCGAATTAATACATACATGTGCGAGTGAATACATACATGTGCGAATGAATACATATATGTGCGAATGAAGACATACATGTGCGAGTGAATACATACATGTGCGAGTGAATACATACATGTGCGAGTGAATACCTACATGTGCGAGTGAATACATACATGTGCAAATGAATACATACATGTTCTAGTGAATACATACATGGGTGAGTAAATAAATACAGGGATGAGCAAATACATACATATGCGAGCAAATACATACATAGTGAGCATATACACATATGAGAAAGCAAACAAATACATGGGTGAGGAAATACAAATATGGCCGAGCGAATACATACATGGGCGAGTGAATACTACATGGGCGAGTGAATACATACATGGGCGAGTGAATACATACATGGGCGAGTGAATACTACATGGCCGAGTGAATACATACATGGGCGATTGAATACATACATGGCCGAGTGAATACATACATGGCCGAGTGAATACATACATGGCTGAGTGAATACATACATGGCCGAGTGAATACATACATGAGCGAGTCAATACATACATGGCCGAGTGAATACATACATGGGCGAGCGAATACATACATGGGCGAGTGAATACATACATGGCCAAGTGAATACATACATGGCCGAGTGAATACATACATGGGCGAGTGAATACATACATGTGCGAGTGAATAAATACATGGGCGAGTGAATACATACATGTGCGAATGAAGACATACATGGGCGAGTGAATACATACATGTGCGAGTGAATACATACATGGGCGAGTGAATACATACATGTGCATGTGAATACATACATGGGCGAGTGAAGACATACATGGGCGAGTGAATACATACATGGGAGAGTGAATACATACATGGGCGAGTGAATACATACATGGGCGAGTGAATACATACATGGGCGAGTGAATACATACATGGGCGAGTGAATACATACATGTGCGAGTGAATACATACATGGGCGAGTGAATACTTACATGTGCGATTGAATACATACATGGGCGAGTGAATACATACATGTGCGAGTGAATACATACATGGGCGAGTGAATGCATACATGGGCGAGTGAATACATACATGTGCGAGTGAATACCTACATGGGCGAGTGAATACATACATGTGCGAGTGAATACATACATGGGTGAGGGAATACATACATGGGCGAGTGAATACATACATGTGCGAGTGAAGACATACATGGGTGAGTGAATACATACATGGGCGAGTGAATACATACATGTGCGAGTGAATACATACATGGGCGAGTGAATACATACATGGGCGAGTGAATACATACATGGGCGAGTGAATACATACATGGGCGAGTGAATACATACATGGGCGAGTGAATACATACATGGGCGAGTGAATACATACATGGGCGAGTGAATACATACATGGGCGAGTGAATACATACATGGGCGAGAGAATACATACATGTGCGAGTGAATATATACATGGGCGAGTGAATACATACATGGGCGAGTGAATACATACATGGACGAGTGAATACATACATGTGCGAGAGAACATAAATAGGCTAGTGAAGGGAATAAATACATGGGCCAGCGAATGCATACATGGGTGAGCAAATACATACATGCTTGAGGAAATACATACATGGACGAGCGAATATATACAGGGGTGAGGAAATACACACATGTGCGAGCAAATACATACATGGTTGAGGAAATACATACATGGACGAGCGAATACATACAAGGGTGAGGTAATAAATACATGAGCGAACAAATACATACATGGTTGAGTAAATACATACATGGATGAGTGAATACATACAAAGGTGAGGAAATACACACATGTGCGAGCAAATACATACATTTCCAAGCGGATACATACATGGGTGAGTAAATACATACATGTACGAGCGAATACATAAATAAGCGAGTGAATACATACATGGGTAAGCGAATATATACATATGTGAAAGAATACATACATATGCATATATATGAATACATACGCGAGCGAATATTTAAATGGGTGAGCATATACATACATGGGCGAGCATATACATAGATAGCTGAGGGAATACATACATGGGCGAGTGAATACATACATGAACAATTCATTACATACATGAGCAAGTGAACACATACATAACGAGTAAATACATACATGGGCGAACGAACACATACATGGATAAGTTAATACATACAAGCGCGAGCGAATACATACATGGGTGAGTAAATACTTACATGTGCAAGCGAATACATACATGGGTGAGAAAGTACCTACATGTGCAAGCGAATACATACATGGGTGAGTAAATACTTACATGTGCGAGCGAATACATACATGGGTGAGTAAATACTTACATGTGCAAGCGAATACATACATGGGTGAGTAAATACATACATGTGCAAGCGAATACATATATGGGTGAGTAAATACTTACATGGGCGAGCGAATACATACATAGGTGAGTAAATACTTACATGTGCAAGCGAATACATACATGGGTGAGTAAATACTTACATGTGCAAGCGAATACATACATGGGTGAGTAAATACTTACATGTGCGAGCGAATACATACATGGGTGAATAAATACTTACATGTGCAAGCGAATTCATACATGGGTGAGTAAATACTTACATGGGCGAGCGAATACATACATGGGTGAGTAAATACTTACATGTGCAAGCGAATACATACATGGGTGAGTAAATACTTACATGTGCGAGCGAATACATACATGGGTGAGTAAATACTTACATGTGCAAGCGAATACATACATGGGTGAGTAAATACATACATGTGCAAGCGAATACATACATGGGTGAGTAAATACTTACATGTGCAAGCGAATACATACATGGGTGAGTAAATACTTACATGGGCGAGCCAATACATATATAGGTGAGTAAATACTTACATGTGCAAGCGAATACATACATGGGTGAGTAAATACTTACATGTGCAAGCGAATACATACATGGGTGAGTAAATACTTACATGTGCGAGCGAATACATACATGGGTGAGTAAATACTTACATGTGCAAGCGAATTCATACATGGGTGAGTAAATACTTACATGGGCGAGCGAATACATACATGGGTGAGTAAATACTTACATGTGCGAGCGAATACATACATGGGTGAGTAAATACTTACATATGCAAGCGAATACATACATGGGTGAGTAAATACTTACATGTGCAAGCGAATACATACATGGGTGAGTAAATACTTACATGTGCGAGCGAATACATACATGGGTGAGTAAAGCCTTACATATGCAAGCGAATACATACATGGGTGAGTAAATACTTACATATGCAAGCGAATACATACATGGGTGAGTAAATACTTACATGTGCGAGCGAATACATACATGGGTGAGTAAATACTTACATGTTCGAGCGAATACATACATGGGTGAGTAAATACTTACATGTGCGAGCGAATACATACATGGGTGAGTAAATACTTACATGTGCGAGCGAATACATACATTGGCGAACCAACACACACATGAACGAGTGAATATATACATTGGTGAGTAAATATATACGTGGGTGAGCGAATACATACATGGGCGAGTGAATACATACATGAGCAAGTGAGTACATACATAAGCAAGTGAACACATACATGAGCGAGTAAATACATACATGGGCGAGTGAACACATACATGGATAAGTTAATACATACATAGGCGAGGGAATACATACATGGTTAAGTAAATACTTACATGGGCGAGCGACAACATACATGGGTGAGTAAATACATACATATGCGCGCGAATACCTACATGGGTGAGTAAATATATACATGGGCGATCGAATACATACATGGATGGGTATATACATACATGGGCGAGCTATTACATCCATAAACGAGCAAATACATACAACGGCGAGCAAATACATACATGGGCGAGTGAATACATACATGGGCGAGTGAATACATACATGGGCGAGTAAGTTAATACATGGGTGGGAGAATACATACATGGCCGACCTAATACAAACATGAGTGAGCAAATACATACATTGACGTGCGAATACATACATGAGGGAGCAAATACATACATGGGTGAGCAAATACATACATGGGCGAGCGAATATATGCATGGGCAAGCGAATACATACATGAGCTAGCGAATACATACATGAGTGAGGGAATACATACATACGCGAACGAATATATACGTGCATGAGAAAATACATGCATGGGCAAACGAATACATACATAGGGGAGTGAATACATACATTTACTAATATATACACACATGGGCGAGCGAATACATACATGTTCGAGCGAATACATACATGGACGAGCGAATACATACATGTTCGAGCGAATACATACATAAGCGAGTGAATACATACTTGGGCGAGCAAATATATACATGGGCGAGCAAACACATAAATGTGTGAGTAAATACATACAAGGGCAAGCGAATACATACATGGGGGTGCGAAGACATACATAGGCGAGCGAATACATACATGGGAAGGCGAATACATATGAACGAGCGAATACATACATAAGCGAGCGTATACATACATGGGAAAGCAAATACATACATTTGCAAGCGAATTCAGACATGGGTGAGCGAATACATACATGGATGAGCGAATACATTCATGGGTGAGAGAATACATACATGGGCGAGCGAATACATACATGGGCGAGTGAATACTTACATTCAGGTTGAGTGAATACATACATAGGCTAGCGAATACATACGTGGACAAGCGATTACATTCATGGGCGAGCGAATACATACATGGGTGAGTGAATACATACATGGGTGAGCGAATACATACATGGGTGAGCGAATACATACATGGGTGGGTGAATACATACATGGGTAAGCGAACACATACTTGGGCGAGCAATACATACATGGGGGAGCGAATACATACATGCGCATGGGTGAGTGAATATATACATGAGCGAGGGAATATATATATATATATATATATATATATATATATATATATATATATATATATATGTATATATATATATATATATATATATATATATATATATATATATATATATATATATATATATATATATACATACACACATGGGCGAGCAAATATATACATGGCTGAGTGAATACATATAAGAGCGAGCTAATACATACATACATGTGCGAGCGAATAAATACATGGGCGAGCGAATACATACATGGGCGAGCGAATACATACATGGGAGAGCGAATACATACATGGGAGAGCGAATACATACATGGGAGAGCGAATACATACATGGGCGAGCGAATACATACATGAGCGAGCGAATACATACATGGGAGAGCGAATACATACATGGGAGAGCGAATACATACATGGGCGAGCGAATACATACATGGGCGAGCGAATACATACATGGGCGAGCGAATAGATACATGGGCGAGCGAATACATACATGGGAGAGCGAATACATACATGGGCGAGCGAATACATACATGGGCGAGCGAATACAGACATGGGCGAGCGAATATATACATGGGCGTGTGAATACATACATGGATGAGCGAATACATAAATGAGTGAGTAAATACATACATGAGCATGGGTGAGTGAATCCTTTTATGGGCGAGTGAATACATTCATGGGCGAGTGAATACATACATGGGCGAGTGAATACATACATGTGCGAGCGAATACATACATGGGCGAGCGAATGCATACATGGGCGAGCGAATACATACATGGGCGAGCGAATACATACATGGGCGAGCGAATACATACATGGGCGAGTGAATACATACATGGGCGAGCGAATACATACATGGGCGAGCGAATACATACATTGGCGAGTGAAAACATACATGGGCGAGTGAATACATAGGCGAGCGAATACATACATGGGCGAGCGAATACATACATTGGCGAGTGAAAACATACATGAGCGAGTGAATACATAGGCGAGCGAATACATACATGGGCGAAGGAATACATACATTGGCGAGTGAAAACATACATGGACGAGTGAATACATAGGCGAGCGAATACATACATGGGCGAGCGAATACATACATTGGCGAGTGAAAACATACATGGGCGAGTGAATACATAGGCGTGCGAATATATACATGGAAGAGTGAATACAGACATGGGCGAAGGAATACATACATGGGTGATGTAATACATACATGTGTGAGCAAATACATACATGGGCGGGCGAATACATACATTGGCGAACGAATACATACATGGGTGCGGGAATATATACATAGGCGAGCGAATACATACATGAGTAAGTGAATTCATGCATGGGTTAGTAAATACATACATGGGTGAGCGAATACATACACTGGCGAATGAATACATACAATGGCGAGCGAATACGTACATGAGTGAGTAAATACAAATATGGCCGAATGAATAGTTACATGAGCGAGCGAATACATACATAGGTGAAAGAATACATACATGGCTGAATGAGTGCAGGTAAACACAGCTTAACTCATTTGCACACTTTCACTTGCTCTCAGCTGGCCAGACGCATATCATTTTTGAAATTTGGTTATCCTGTAATTTCTGGTCCTACCGAATCTTATCTTAACCTAAACCCTATCCTAACATAACCTAGTTAATCAAACTGTTATCACAACAACAATTACAGCAACAACAGCAACTAATATTATTATTATTTCTTTTACTTCTACTACTATTACTACTACCATTGTTGTTGCTGCTTCTAATACTTCTACTATTACTACTTTTGCTAATGCTATTACTACTACTACTACTACTACTACTACTACTACTACTACTACTACTACTACTACTACTACTACTACTACTACTACTACTACTATTACTATTACTACTACTACTACTACTACTACTACTACTACTACTACTACTATTACTACTACTACTACTACTACTACTACTACTACTACTACTACTACAGGGAGAGGTATTGGGGATGGGGAGGGGGGATTGGCGAGTGGGATGACGGAGAGAGATGTGGTAGTGATTGATGGAGGAGAAATGAGAGGGAGGGAGGAGGGGCTAGGGATTGAAAAGGAAGAGGTGTGAGGGAGGAAGAAAGGGGGAGGGACTCTAGAGGAAGTGGAGTAAGGAAGGTAGGATGGAGAGATTGGAATGAGGGAAGGTGGAGGATATAGGGGAGTGGAGTGAGAGAGGGAGGAGGAGGTACAGATGATAAGGGAGTGGAATGAGGGAAGGTGGAGAATGTAGGGGAGGGTGGAGGAGTGAGTTAAGGGAGGGAGGAAGGCATTTGTATGATAGGGGATGTGGAGCGGGGAGAGGAGAGACGGGGGGAGAGGGAGGTTGTGCTATCCTGGTCCTTGGCCGGTGCTTGATCACCGCTTTCCTCCTCGTCCTTTGCGCCGGGGGGCCAGAACATGGTTCTCCTCGTTGTCTGTAAGGATGGACACCATGTTCTGCACATCCTGCTCCATCTTGCTGAGGGAAGGCCGATCCTCGGGCCAATCTTCCATGCACGCCTTTGCTAGGGGCATGAGCAGCTCGCTGAGCCGTCGGTGCTTGGTGCACTTATATACGTCTCTCAGCATCACCCCGACACTGAACACGTCGCTGGAGGGCTGCAGAGGCTCGCCCTTCTTCAGCTCCGGAGACCTGTAATCGGAGGGATGCTGGTAGTCGGGGTTGCGAGGCCAGTTAAACAGCTCAAAATAGAACCTGTCGTTGACCTTGGTGGCGAGCCCAAAGTCAATGACGTGCACAGAAGGACTGGAGGGTCGGCCTGTCACCGTGATGTTGTCACACTTGATGTCATTGTGGACAAACCCTTTGGCATGCACCTCAGCCAGGCTCTTGGCCAGGCCCGCCACCACCCGGAGAAACGCGCCCATAGTGCATCCCTTGATGAGGGTGCGAAGCAGGGACGTGCCGGCGTAGTCCATGACTGCCATAGCCGGCTTGGTGGTGAGCGCGTGCAGACGTGGCGCGCCACCTGCCCCATCCACCTCCAGGGTCACGCGCGCCTCCCACAGGAACATGGTGGGATCCCCGCCAGACTTACTGGCCTTGCGGATGGCGTCACGTCCCTTGAAGGTGACAAGGTCAACGGTGCCAAAAGAGCCTTCCCCGAGGTGTTTTAGGACACGGAGGTCATTCATTTTCTCTTCAGACATCACATTGGTGTGAGTCAACACATACTCTTTGAAATCTGCGAGGAAAGCCTTATCCTCTCTCTCCTCCCTAGTCTCCCTAGTTGTGAAGCTATTGGTCCGTGAAACAGGTCCATGGGAGTGCCGGGTCGTCACCAATTTGTCAATCTGTGAAACAGGTCCATGGGAGTGCCGGATCGTCACCAATTTGTCAGTCTGTGAAACAGGTCCATGGGAGTGCCGGGTCGTCACCAATTTGTCAGTCCGTGAAACAAGTCCATGGGAATGCCGGGTCGTTACCAAGTTATCAGTCCGTAAAACAGGTCCATGGGAATGCCGGGTCGTCACCAAGTTATCAGTCTGTGAATGTCCGGTCGTCACCAAATTATCAGTCCGAATCCGAGGCTTCTTATGTTTCTTTTTAGCATGTTTTATCCACCAACGGCTAGCTAGGCCAACTGGCTTCCGCGAGACTGCTAATTAGTACCACGTGGCGCTCACTCCCCTAAGGTAACAGGATTGTAGCCACCAATCCCAAGTAAAAGCACCAGATGGAACAAGCTGCCGCTCCTCGTCAAGGTTACACAGTCTCTTGCCCAAGTGGGTGGCTACCCTTGGGCCGCGGCAGTATTATTTATAGTATATATACCTGCTTGAGGCAGGTCACTCTGTTGGTATAGCCCTGCCTGCGCACGTCTAGGCTCAGAGAGTCTGATGTTTGTTTTGCACACTTAAAAAACTGAGGTGCTCTAAATATATAAGTAGAAAAACGTTTTCTTATACCCTTAGCGAGTCAAGAAAAAACAAATCTAACTTAACAACAAACACCAAGCTGCTTCCAGCTGTCCTTAATGAAGCGTGCTTCAGGGAAACAGGCCCAACATCCAAATTATCAATACCCTAAAATACACCCCAATCATCAATACCCGAAAAAACACCCCAATAATCAATACTCCAAAAGACAACCTAATTATCAATACCCCAAAATATGCCCCAGTTATCACTACCTAATAAACATCCCAATTATCAATACCCCAAAAAACACCCCAATAATCAATACACCAAAACACACCCCAATTATCAATACCCCAAAACATGCCCCAGCTATCAATACCCAAAACACACGCAAATTATCAATACCCCCAAAACACACCACAATTATCAATACCCCAAAACACACCGAGGCACCACCACCAACACAAACACTCATTGCTCTTACACACACACACACTCACAGTCGCTTCCCCAACACACATACACAAATACACTCACTCCACGTATTACACGCACATGCGCACACACACATTCATTCCCTTAACACCCAGACACCACCAATACAGGAACACACCCACACACCACCACCAACACACAAACACATCCACACACCATCAACACAAATACATACCCCCAGGCACCACCCACACACAAATACACCCCAATTACTAATACTACCAAACACACCTTAATTATCAATACCCCGAAACATACCCCACCTATCAATACCTTAAAAAACACCCCCCAATTATCAATACCTAATTAACTGCCTAATTAACTACCTATTTGACTACCTATCTACCGACCAGCTGAGCAAGTAGTAATGGTCGAGTTCTTGAAAACATTTAATCTATCTATTTCTCTATCTATATTGCGTATAGAAAGAGAGATAGATAGATACGCACGCATATTTCAGAAATAGGAAATTTCCGCTCGGCGCCTCACCTCGGCTTGTCGCAGCCCGGACAAATTCCCGGTCCGTGTTGGAGGCATGTTCAGTGTCGCTGCTCCTGCTGTTTCTGCCTCTGTCGCCTTCGCTTCCTGGCCTTGTTCCCTTTAACCGAAACCTCCTCTGCTCCTGTAGTTTTGTAAGTGAAAGTATAGGTTGGAGAGGAAGAGAAGGAAAATTTGCGGGAGGATTTAGTAGAAGAAGAAGAAGAACAAGAACAAGAAGAACAAGAAGAACAAGAACAAGAACAAGAACAAGAACAACAAGAACAAGAACAAGAACAAGAACAAGAACAAGAACAAGAACAAGAAGAAGAAGAAGAAGAAGAAGAAGAACAAGAACAAGAACAAGAACAAGAACAAGAACAAGAACAAGAACAAGAACAAGAACAAGAACAAGAACAAGAACAAGAACAAGAAGAAGAAGAAGAAGAACAAGAACAAGAACAAGAACAAGAACAAGAACAAGAACAAGAACAAGAACAAGAACAAGAACAAGAACAAGAACAAGAACAAGAAGAAGAAGAAGAAGAAGAAGAAGAAGAAGAACAAGAACAAGAACAAGAACAAGAACAAGAACAAGAACAAGAACAAGAACAAGAACAAGAACAAGAAGAAGAAGAAGAAGAAGAAGAAGAAGAAGAACAAGAACAAGAAGAAGAACAAGAAGAAGAAGAAGAACAAGAAGAAGAAGAAGAAGAAGAAGAAGAAGAAGAAGAAGAACAAGAAGAAGAACAAGAAGAAGAACAAGAAGAAGAACAAGAAGAAGAACAAGAAGAAGAACAAGAACAAGAACAAGAACAAGAACAAGAACAAGAGTGTGAGGAGGAGGAGAAGGAGGAGGAGGAGTAGGGCTTGGCCTTGTCCTTCCGCGCCTGCCGGGACTGGCGTTGGTGCCTCCCGTGCTTGGCGTCATACCTCGCCCGCTTTTCGGGGCCCGACAGTGTCCACAGCTCGTTGGAGCAGCTGGAACCTTACAGTGGCCGCCTTGACGTCATCGGGATTCTTGTCCGGGTGTGTGACAAGGGCGAGACGGCGGAACTGTTTCCGTATTACTTCTGGGGTGGCGTCGGCCGCCACACCCAAGACGTCATAGTAATTACTATGCATATCAATATTACCGTTCATTGTGCTCTAAGATGAAGACAAACATTCAATGAACTAGTTCCCATATCTAAATAAGACAGGGTGAAAACCTAAGGTGCCCAAAATAAGCCCAGAATATTGAGGTAGTTTCATTGAGTAGTAAATCTGTAGATCCAACCTGTGTGTTGGTCCAACCTGTTGGTGCAAAAGTGTATGTGTTTAACTCCAACCACTGTTGTCTTTTGCCTCTTGTGTGCGTGTTGAAATTACCAAGTTTTGTCTCTATGCGTCCATAACATCTTAACTACAATATGTAGTGATGATATCCTACTTCCATCCTCCTATGTTTGTGTGTAAATATGTAAGGAGGGAGGGAGGGAGGGAGGGAGGGAGGGAGGGAGGGAGGGAAGAGGGAGGGAGGGAGGGAGAGAGGGAGAGAGAGAGAGAGAGAGAGAGAGAGAGAGAGAGAGAGAGAGAGAGAGAGAGTGTAACTGTATGTATATTTTATCATTCCTTTGTTGATCTCATTTATATAAAGATATTTAGAAGGTTCAAATACTGTAAAGAAGGATCAGTAGATGCCTAGCTGTTTCATAAGTAAAGGCGATCACATTGCTTATAGAGACTTGTTCACGTCACTCATTGCTGACAAGAGAAGCGCGCTCGCAGGATGTGATCGAGGTGAGATCTGTTTATTTCTTATATATTGTGGTATAAATTGACTGTTATGATGATTTATTGATTGTAAGCATTACTTGAAGTGTATGACAATGCCATGAGAATGTATGTGTATTCGTTCTGTGACTGGAAATGTATATTTCAGTTCTTTACGACATGGTAAAGCCAGCCAGACATGGCATAGCCAGACATGGTGAGGCAAAAGAGAGGACTGAGCTTCAATAAACGTCATCGGGAAATACGGGTTTCTGTTCACCCTGGTGAGGAAGCATGTCCTGCCATGCCTGTAAAACAGTTCACATTAATTGGAAGCCTGCGAAAGCCGCTAAAGTAAAGAACTCGTCTCAACAAATGTGAAGATTGCTACGAGACGAGGGGACGCCACCTCACCCTAAGAAATCCCTTGTGTCAGCATTTCTGCCCCGGATACAAGCCGCACCCACAACAACGCCACCCCCACAGCCTCCATCTTATAATGCATCAAGGTCACAGGCAAGAGATTGTAGCTACACTGTAACAGTTCCTATATGGTAATATTGCCCTAAAATAGATTTGAATAGAGTGGGTAATCTAGAAGTCAGGATATTTGTTCAGTGTAGCTACTCCCTCAGTATATTTTTAATAATGTCTAATATTGAGGAGAAAGGTGCCGTAGGTGGTCTGATTGAAGATGAGAGGGAATGGCAGGCGGGTAGAGGCGTACAGAGCCATGTTGGAGGTGCTAGGGAGAGATTGCCAACCGCGAAAGGGAAGGAGTATAAAATTAGTCAAGTTATAGAGAAGGTGGGGTTCTTTCAACGCAAATGGAAAAAATTTGTAAACAGAATTGGTAAAGGTATGGAAGAAGCATCCAGTCTCATGCACTTAATCAAAATGTCTGATGAAGAAATGGAATTGTATGTTAACTATGTTAGTGCATGTATGGAACTTAAAGATCTTAAGCAAGAAGAGTCGGATGAGTTAGATGAGTTAGAGAACCTTAAAGCAGATGAACAGATTCACCAAGAAACTGTAAAGGATTTTAAGAGTAAGAAATTGGAGATACTAAGTGGTAAAGAATCTGTATTTTCTCATGCTAGTAAAGGTTCTAGTAGACATTCTAAAGCATCTAAGGCTTCTTCTGCATCATTACTAAGAAGGCAAGAAGCGGCAGCTAAATTGGCCGTGCTTAAAGCGGAAATAGAACATCATGATAATGTAGCTGAGGCACAGGCGTTAGTGGCAAAGAGTACAGCTGAGGCACAGGCGTTAGTGGCAAAGAGTACAGCTGAATTAGCCAAAAGAGAAAAAATGAGAGACATAGCAGCTGTCAGTGCAGAACTTGAAGCTCTAAATGAAGTTGAAGAGGATGATAGAGGGATGCTTCCAAGTGATGATGAAAGTGTAGGGAGGCAACAACATCTTCAACAATATTTAGAGGTACAAAGCAAAGATGTATCGCTACTGCAGTCTGATTCAGAGATAGATGAAGCCATGCCTCATAAATGTGTTACATTCTTCCCTAAACATGGATCTAAGGGTAAATCTCATAGTCTAATGAATGAGGAAGGATTAGATGTTAGTAGAAGTACAAACGTTAATGCTCAAGCAATGAATCTCAACCCCTTAGCTCATAGTTTCATACCTCCTAGTAACTATACTCCCACTAATAATGTCAAACAGTCCTGTCAGTCTCTTTCCACTCCTGGTAGTAATCCTGTTACTTATATACCTGTTCAAGGATGGAGTTTACCTCCAATAGAGCCTCCAATTTTTAGTGGAGAACCCATGGAATTTCCACTCTGGATAAAAAAGTTTAAAACCTTTGTGGAAGCTAGGACAACTGATGCATCAGAGAGACTTGCATATCTTGACAAATATACAAGTGGTGAGGCAAATGAAGCCATAAGAATGTTAATGTATTTAAATACTAACCAAGATTATGACACAGCAAAGAGAATTCTCTGGCAAAGATTTGGAAATGAAAGTGTAGTTGCCAATGCTTACATGAAAAGGTTGTCAGGATGGCCACAAATTCCTCAAGACGATGGTCCAGCCCTAATGAAGTTTTCAGATTTTTTAGAATGTTGTAGGGCAGCTATGCATTCTATTCCTCACTTGTCATTCCTTAATGATCCCAGAGAACATAGGAAATTACTAACAAAACTTCCTAGATCTATAATTAATAGTTGGAATGCGAAAATAAGTAAACATTGTTATAGCAGTTCTCAGTATGGGCCAGGGCAGTACCCACCTTTTGAAAGTTTTTGTAAATTCATCTTGTAGATTGAGAGAGTTTATTATACAAGAAATGTCCTACAACTTTGAATATGTTTTACATATAACAGATTCTGCTATTGTGAAGGCTCAAATTAATAATGATAGACTCAGATTTTCAACTTTTGTTGCAGTACGGATTGCTGAAATCCAGAGTAAATCAAAACCCGAAGAATGGTATTGGACTGCATCCAGTAATAATCCAGCTGATCTCGCTACAAGTAAAGAGATACTGAATGATGTAACCTGGCAGTATGGCCCTGAGTACATGAAATGGCCCCTTGAATATTGGCCAATTTCAAATCAGTCTGACTCTGAGTTACCAGATGTCCTTAAAGCGACAAAGGTTAATATTACAGATGCCAGTAATATAGAACCAGTGATAAATATTTGCAGATTTAGTAATTATCAAAGGATGCTAAGAACTACAGCTAGGGTATTGAAATCATTATCTTCAAAATCTTTGTTAAGCATTAAAATAGAGCCTGATGCTAAAGATATCAAGGAGGCAGAATTGTGGTGGATTAAAAGGATACAAGCTACATTGCTCCAGAACTGGTCTAAGAGATTCAAGCGATTGGCTCCATATTTGGGAGCAGATGGTGTAGTTAGAGTAGGTGGACGAATGTACGCCAACAATTGGAATAATAAGGAATTCATACTCATGCCAAGGGAACATCCATTTACAAAGTTGTATGTGAACCATGTTCATAATTCTAATCATGCAGGAGTTGAGTCAACAATAGCAAAAGTCCAGTCTAAATTTTGGATTCCAGGAATAAGACGATATGTAAAATCAGTGAGATCAAGATGTGTTTTGTGTAAGAAGACTGATAAACAGACTGAAGGACAATGTATGGGACCTATTCCCAATGAGAGGATGGATCCTGCACCACCCTTTTACAATTGCAGCTGTGATATTTTTGGGCCATTGCAGAATAAGGATGGTGTCAAGAAAAGAACTACTAGCAAAGCTTATGGTGTAGTCTTTAATTGTCTAGTTACCCGAGCTGTATACATTGATGTAGCAGAGGGATATGATACGGAAAGCTTTATTACCACCCTGAGGAGATTTGTGGCTATCCATGGATTCCCAAAGACCATGTATTCAGATTCCGGGAGTCAATTGGTTAGTGTTCTCCAGACTGCTTTATTTGAGGTTGCTACATTGTTGAATGACAGGCCAATTGGAATCAAACCTAGCAGTGATTGTGTCTATGATACATACCTTTGCCCAAATGATCTTTTGTTAGGCAGATGTGGGAGAAGTGTTCCATCTGGGATTTGGGATGAATCTCAAAGTTACAAAAAGAACTTAGAATTTTTGCAATCTGTATCAAGGGATTTTTGGAAGAAATGGATCAGAGATTATTGGCCAACCTTATTGGTTAGACAAAAGTGGCATCATGATGTAAGAAATGTCAGATTGGGAGATATTGTTATTGTGAAGGATAGCAATGCTATAAAAGGAGTGTGGAAAATGGCTTTAGTTGTGGAGGCATTGACAGGAAAGGATAGTAAAGTCAGAGATGTTTCATTAAAATATAAGACAAAGGATGGATCTCCGGTGATAATTAAAAGGTCTGTTCATAAAATTGTTGTTATACTACCTATAGAGGAACAATAGATATAAGTAAAGTGTGTGATGTGGTGACATTGAGTGACAAATGTACTGTTGGGTGTACCTGTTTTGAGTTTTGGTCAATTACCTATGTTTTTTGGTGGGGGGAGTGTATCATAAAATGTTATGATAGTTATATGTATTTGAGTGTTCGAATCATCTGGTTCGTTTTCGATGAGTTACTTGTCATCTGGAAGTAACCGGTCGGTCACTTTGTGTTGTGGGTCCACGGCAGGTGGTGGTGTGCTCAGTAGCCGGCAGTTGTCACGGAGTTATTACATACTGCCCTGGTGATTTGGTTCCATTCTGTCTGGTGAGTGTTCAGCTTTACTTTTGTTAGTTATGTAATTTCTATTGTAGTATGTAATTATTATCAACCAGCTGCTGATTACCTTATTCCTCCAATTAGTGTTTTTTGTAGCAAGTTTATTATGTTACTTTTGTTCCGTGTGTAGGTTTTGAGGTGCTGGAAGCACGACAGTGGTGATTGTGGACATCTCGGCATTTGGTGTCTAACCGGTCTGGATTGGGGTTAGAGGTGTTCAGGATCTATAGCTGGGGTGCATTATGGTGTAAGTTGACTTATGTGTTTTGATTTCAGTTGTTTATACTTGTTGGCAATTGTTAATTGAAATGGGAATTGTGTGCTACCTACTGACGTATATGTTTGTTTATAGGTTGAATTAAATCGCCAATACAACACTGTGCCGTTTCTAGCCTGAACACAATACAATTCAACACCGCACTTGACAAGATGGAGACAAAAATTGTGACACTGGAAGCCCTCAAGAGGAAGAGAGGTGCAGCCAAGGCTAAATTTGGAAGGAAGGTGAAGTATTTCAAAACTCATGTGAAAGGAGGTTCTTCTATTGAATTATTGAAAAGGTTGTATACTGATGTAGAAAAAAGTTTTGAGGAAGTGGAGGCAATTCATATGAATGTGATTGAGGAGAGTGAAGAAGAAAATGGTGATTCATACATAGACATTTTAGAATTTGAAAAACTAGAAATGTATAGTATGCTAGAAAAATTCTTAACTGAAGACTTAAAGAAAAGGACAGTTAAGTTAAAACCATTTGACCCCCCTGTGTTCACGGGAATGATAAGAGACTGGCCTACATTTCAGCAGACCTTTAAGAAACTGGTTGTTCCACAGTGTGGTAAAGAGCCTTATGCTCTGTTGCAGTGTTTGCAGGCTGAGTGAGGCTAAGGAACTTGTAAGAGGGGTGGAAGATGATTTTGATGCTATGATGTCACGTCTTGAGGAAGAATACAATTATGTTGGTAGGATTTTGGAGTCAATCTTAGGAGATATCAGAAAATTAAGGCCTATTCCTGAAGGTGCTAATAAGGCCATGATTGAAACTGTAAACATAATTGAAAGAAGTTGGCTTGATCTCAAGAAGTTGGGATTAGAATCTGAGTTGAGTAACAGTACAAACCTGGTAATGATAGAAAAGTTGCTCCATCCTAACCTCAGACGAGAATGGATTATAATTTACAAGGCACTTGATCCTAATGAGCCGGCTTTTCCTAAACTTATGGATTTTCTCACACGAGAGCGGAGTATTCTGAGACATAGGGGTGATGATAAGTCAACTAGAATGCATTCACACAATGTTCTGGGTGAAGTGGGTGGTGAAGCAGGTGTGAATAAGGTTACTGTTAATGAGCCACTTCAGTTGTCAAGTGTATTGGATGCTATCAAAGAGGTGAAGAATAGCCAAGTGGAGTATCAGAGACAAGTTTCTGAGTTTATGCATGATACTACTAATGCTATCAGTGCCTTGTGCCCATCTACATCTACTATTGGTTCAGGGGAACAATGTTGGTTTCATAAGTTTAATGGTCATGATATCCAAAGATGCTCCCAGTTTGCTAGATTGAGTGATGAGACCAAAATGCAAACTCTTAAGGAAAATAAGATTTGCTTTTCTTGTTTAAATCCAGGCCACACCAGCAAATACTGCCCGAGGAAGATATTTTGTGAAATATGGCTTGAAGCAAGGGGACGTAAATGTGGTCGCGTCCATCATCCACTGTTGCATGATGCTTTTGTGAATAGGCCCTCAATGATAACAATGTCAAGCACTAAAACATATGATGGAGTGTTGTTGGCTGTTAGCCATGTCAAAAGTAACGGAGTACCTATTGCAACAATGTGGGATTCTGGATCAGATGTGTCTATCATTACCAATAGGATGGCAAGACAGTTAGGTTTGAAATCAATGGATGAAATGGTGATCAGTGTTACGAAGGTAGGAAATCAGACTGAAGAACTGCAGACTAAGACTTATGTTGTGCCATTGACAGACATAAATGGTAAAATTTGGGAAATAGAAGTTTGTGCCATGGAAGAAATAAGTTCACCTACAAAAAAGATTGATCTGTCAAAAGCAATTAAGGTATTAGAGGTTGAGTCATTAGATATCAAAAGACCAGAAGGAAAGTTAGATCTGTTAATTGGGTTGGATTATGCAGCTTTGATGCCACAAGCCATAAAAGCAGTGGGAAATCTACAGTTGTGCAGGAATGTATTTGGTTATTGCATAAGAGGATCTCACCCTTCCTTTTGTGGGAGGAACGATAGTGCATTAACAGTACAGATCAGCCATGCCAGTATGAGTTATAAGCCTGAGGAAATTAGTATCACTTCATTGAGTAAATTGGAAGGGCAGTTTGAGAAGATGATGACTATAGAAAATTTAGGAATCCAGTGTACCCCAATGTGTGGAGATTGCAAATGTGGACGCTGCCCTGTCTCTGGAAAATATACTATGAAGGAGGAGAAGGAATTGAAGTTAATAAGGGATGTTATTGTTCATGATCCAGACAGTAAGAGATTCACAGTATCATATCCATTTATTTCAGACCCTAACCAACTCCCAAATAATTATTACCAAGCTCTAGCACGCCTAAGGGCCACAGAGAGACGAAGTTAGAAAAGCTGGAACCAGAATATGCACAAAAGTATAAAGAGCAAATAGAGGACATGGTGTCACGGGGTGTAGCTCGGAAGCTGTCTAGTGAAGAAGTGAGTTCTTATGATGGGCCTATATTTTACCTTCCACATCATGAGGTGTTAAAACCAAGTTCTTCTTCGACCCCAGTTAGGATAGTGTTCAATTCATCAGTTAATTATATGGAAGCTTCCTTGAATGACTGGTTGGCAAAGGGTCCAGATGTGTTGGGTAACATGTTGGGAATTCTGTTGAGGTTCCGTCAGCATAGTGTTGCAATTGCTGGGGACATAAAGAAAATGTACAACATCTCAGAAAAGAGATCTCAGAAAGAGATCAGCACTGTCACAGATTCCTCTGGCGAAACATGGAGACAGATAGGGATGCAGATGTTTTTGTTCTTAATACGGTCACTTTTGGAGATCGTCCATCATCCATAATTGCAACACTCTGTTTGCACCAATCTGCATTAATGAAGGCGTCATATCAGGTAACTGGAAATAGGATTATCTCTAATTCTTATGTAGATGACATGCTAATAAGCTTGCCTAGTATTTCAGAGGCTAAGGAGTTTATTCAGCAGACAGAGGAACTCTTATCATATGGTGGATTTCAGATTAAACATTGGGTTATATCTGGTGAACATAAAGAAAAGGATTTACAGACATGGAATATCCTGGATTCCAAAGAGGAAAAGGTTTTGGGTTTAATATGGTGTCCCAAAAGTGATCAGTTCACTTTCAAAATGAGACTCAATTTTTCTAAGAAATACAAAAATGTCCATATTGAGAGAGATATTATCCTGTCAGAATTAGAAGCACGAACCCCACAAGTATTGACAAAGAGGATTGTATTAAGTCAATATGCTATGGTATTTGATCCCTTGGGTATTCTGGTTCCTTTGACTCTTAAAGCCAAGCTCCTCCTAAGGGAACTTTCTCAGATGGTTGATGAGAAAGGTAATAAAGTGGGTTGGGATGTCCCCATGCCTGATGAAATGTATGATGAGTGGGTTCAGTGGTTTTCTGACATGTTTGAGGTGGAGAAGTTTAAGATAGAGAGATGTATCTGGCATGAAAGGTGCATTGGACAGCCAAGTCTGGTCATATTTTCAGATGCTAGCTCAAATGCTGTAGGATGTTGTGCCTATGTGAGGTGGAAAGGGGAGAATGATAAATATTTCAACTATTTGTTGGCAGCGAAAGGGAAGTTAGCCCCACTAAGACAGACCACCATCCCAAGACTGGAACTCAAAGCAGCTGTATTGGCTTGTAGATTGAGAGAGTTTATTATACAAGAAATGTCCTACAACTTTGAATATGTTTTACATATAACAGATTCTGCTATTGTGAAGGCTCAAATTAATAATGATAGACTCAGATTTTCAACTTTTGTTGCAGTACGGATTGCTGAAATCCAGAGTAAATCAAAACCCGAAGAATGGTATTGGACTGCATCCAGTAATAATCCAGCTGATCTCGCTACAAGTAAAGAGATACTGAATGATGTAACCTGGCAGTATGGCCCTGAGTACATGAAATGGCCCCTTGAATATTGGCCAATTTCAAATCAGTCTGACTCTGAGTTACCAGATGTCCTTAAAGCGACAAAGGTTAATATTACAGATGCCAGTAATATAGAACCAGTGATAAATATTTGCAGATTTAGTAATTATCAAAGGATGCTAAGAACTACAGCTAGGGTATTGAAATCATTATCTTCAAAATCTTTGTTAAGCATTAAAATAGAGCCTGATGCTAAAGATATCAAGGAGGCAGAATTGTGGTGGATTAAAAGGATACAAGCTACATTGCTCCAGAACTGGTCTAAGAGATTCAAGCGATTGGCTCCATATTTGGGAGCAGATGGTGTAGTTAGAGTAGGTGGACGAATGTACGCCAACAATTGGAATAATAAGGAATTCATACTCATGCCAAGGGAACATCCATTTACAAAGTTGTATGTGAACCATGTTCATAATTCTAATCATGCAGGAGTTGAGTCAACAATAGCAAAAGTCCAGTCTAAATTTTGGATTCCAGGAATAAGACGATATGTAAAATCAGTGAGATCAAGATGTGTTTTGTGTAAGAAGACTGATAAACAGACTGAAGGACAATGTATGGGACCTATTCCCAATGAGAGGATGGATCCTGCACCACCCTTTTACAATTGCAGCTGTGATATTTTTGGGCCATTGCAGAATAAGGATGGTGTCAAGAAAAGAACTACTAGCAAAGCTTATGGTGTAGTCTTTAATTGTCTAGTTACCCGAGCTGTATACATTGATGTAGCAGAGGGATATGATACGGAAAGCTTTATTACCACCCTGAGGAGATTTGTGGCTATCCATGGATTCCCAAAGACCATGTATTCAGATTCCGGGAGTCAATTGGTTAGTGTTCTCCAGACTGCTTTATTTGAGGTTGCTACATTGTTGAATGACAGGCCAATTGGAATCAAACCTAGCAGTGATTGTGTCTATGATACATACCTTTGCCCAAATGATCTTTTGTTAGGCAGATGTGGGAGAAGTGTTCCATCTGGGATTTGGGATGAATCTCAAAGTTACAAAAAGAACTTAGAATTTTTGCAATCTGTATCAAGGGATTTTTGGAAGAAATGGATCAGAGATTATTGGCCAACCTTATTGGTTAGACAAAAGTGGCATCATGATGTAAGAAATGTCAGATTGGGAGATATTGTTATTGTGAAGGATAGCAATGCTATAAAAGGAGTGTGGAAAATGGCTTTAGTTGTGGAGGCATTGACAGGAAAGGATAGTAAAGTCAGAGATGTTTCATTAAAATATAAGACAAAGGATGGATCTCCGGTGATAATTAAAAGGTCTGTTCATAAAATTGTTGTTATACTACCTATAGAGGAACAATAGATATAAGTAAAGTGTGTGATGTGGTGACATTGAGTGACAAATGTACTGTTGGGTGTACCTGTTTTGAGTTTTGGTCAATTACCTATGTTTTTTGGTGGGGGGAGTGTATCATAAAATGTTATGATAGTTATATGTATTTGAGTGTTCGAATCATCTGGTTCGTTTTCGATGAGTTACTTGTCATCTGGAAGTAACCGGTCGGTCACTTTGTGTTGTGGGTCCACGGCAGGTGGTGGTGTGCTCAGTAGCCGGCAGTTGTCACGGAGTTATTACATACTGCCCTGGTGATTTGGTTCCATTCTGTCTGGTGAGTGTTCAGCTTTACTTTTGTTAGTTATGTAATTTCTATTGTAGTATGTAATTATTATCAACCAGCTGCTGATTACCTTATTCCTCCAATTAGTGTTTTTTGTAGCAAGTTTATTATGTTACTTTTGTTCCGTGTGTAGGTTTTGAGGTGCTGGAAGCACGACAGTGGTGATTGTGGACATCTCGGCATTTGGTGTCTAACCGGTCTGGATTGGGGTTAGAGGTGTTCAGGATCTATAGCTGGGGTGCATTATGGTGTAAGTTGACTTATGTGTTTTGATTTCAGTTGTTTATACTTGTTGGCAATTGTTAATTGAAATGGGAATTGTGTGCTACCTACTGACGTATATGTTTGTTTATAGGTTGAATTAAATCGCCAATACAACACTGTGCCGTTTCTAGCCTGAACACAATACAATTCAACACCGCACTTGACAAGATGGAGACAAAAATTGTGACACTGGAAGCCCTCAAGAGGAAGAGAGGTGCAGCCAAGGCTAAATTTGGAAGGAAGGTGAAGTATTTCAAAACTCATGTGAAAGGAGGTTCTTCTATTGAATTATTGAAAAGGTTGTATACTGATGTAGAAAAAAGTTTTGAGGAAGTGGAGGCAATTCATATGAATGTGATTGAGGAGAGTGAAGAAGAAAATGGTGATTCATACATAGACATTTTAGAATTTGAAAAACTAGAAATGTATAGTATGCTAGAAAAATTCTTAACTGAAGACTTAAAGAAAAGGACAGTTAAGTTAAAACCATTTGACCCCCCTGTGTTCACGGGAATGATAAGAGACTGGCCTACATTTCAGCAGACCTTTAAGAAACTGGTTGTTCCACAGTGTGGTAAAGAGCCTTATGCTCTGTTGCAGTGTTTGCAGGCTGAGTGAGGCTAAGGAACTTGTAAGAGGGGTGGAAGATGATTTTGATGCTATGATGTCACGTCTTGAGGAAGAATACAATTATGTTGGTAGGATTTTGGAGTCAATCTTAGGAGATATCAGAAAATTAAGGCCTATTCCTGAAGGTGCTAATAAGGCCATGATTGAAACTGTAAACATAATTGAAAGAAGTTGGCTTGATCTCAAGAAGTTGGGATTAGAATCTGAGTTGAGTAACAGTACAAACCTGGTAATGATAGAAAAGTTGCTCCATCCTAACCTCAGACGAGAATGGATTATAATTTACAAGGCACTTGATCCTAATGAGCCGGCTTTTCCTAAACTTATGGATTTTCTCACACGAGAGCGGAGTATTCTGAGACATAGGGGTGATGATAAGTCAACTAGAATGCATTCACACAATGTTCTGGGTGAAGTGGGTGGTGAAGCAGGTGTGAATAAGGTTACTGTTAATGAGCCACTTCAGTTGTCAAGTGTATTGGATGCTATCAAAGAGGTGAAGAATAGCCAAGTGGAGTATCAGAGACAAGTTTCTGAGTTTATGCATGATACTACTAATGCTATCAGTGCCTTGTGCCCATCTACATCTACTATTGGTTCAGGGGAACAATGTTGGTTTCATAAGTTTAATGGTCATGATATCCAAAGATGCTCCCAGTTTGCTAGATTGAGTGATGAGACCAAAATGCAAACTCTTAAGGAAAATAAGATTTGCTTTTCTTGTTTAAATCCAGGCCACACCAGCAAATACTGCCCGAGGAAGATATTTTGTGAAATATGGCTTGAAGCAAGGGGACGTAAATGTGGTCGCGTCCATCATCCACTGTTGCATGATGCTTTTGTGAATAGGCCCTCAATGATAACAATGTCAAGCACTAAAACATATGATGGAGTGTTGTTGGCTGTTAGCCATGTCAAAAGTAACGGAGTACCTATTGCAACAATGTGGGATTCTGGATCAGATGTGTCTATCATTACCAATAGGATGGCAAGACAGTTAGGTTTGAAATCAATGGATGAAATGGTGATCAGTGTTACGAAGGTAGGAAATCAGACTGAAGAACTGCAGACTAAGACTTATGTTGTGCCATTGACAGACATAAATGGTAAAATTTGGGAAATAGAAGTTTGTGCCATGGAAGAAATAAGTTCACCTACAAAAAAGATTGATCTGTCAAAAGCAATTAAGGTATTAGAGGTTGAGTCATTAGATATCAAAAGACCAGAAGGAAAGTTAGATCTGTTAATTGGGTTGGATTATGCAGCTTTGATGCCACAAGCCATAAAAGCAGTGGGAAATCTACAGTTGTGCAGGAATGTATTTGGTTATTGCATAAGAGGATCTCACCCTTCCTTTTGTGGGAGGAACGATAGTGCATTAACAGTACAGATCAGCCATGCCAGTATGAGTTATAAGCCTGAGGAAATTAGTATCACTTCATTGAGTAAATTGGAAGGGCAGTTTGAGAAGATGATGACTATAGAAAATTTAGGAATCCAGTGTACCCCAATGTGTGGAGATTGCAAATGTGGACGCTGCCCTGTCTCTGGAAAATATACTATGAAGGAGGAGAAGGAATTGAAGTTAATAAGGGATGTTATTGTTCATGATCCAGACAGTAAGAGATTCACAGTATCATATCCATTTATTTCAGACCCTAACCAACTCCCAAATAATTATTACCAAGCTCTAGCACGCCTAAGGGCCACAGAGAGACGAAGTTAGAAAAGCTGGAACCAGAATATGCACAAAAGTATAAAGAGCAAATAGAGGACATGGTGTCACGGGGTGTAGCTCGGAAGCTGTCTAGTGAAGAAGTGAGTTCTTATGATGGGCCTATATTTTACCTTCCACATCATGAGGTGTTAAAACCAAGTTCTTCTTCGACCCCAGTTAGGATAGTGTTCAATTCATCAGTTAATTATATGGAAGCTTCCTTGAATGACTGGTTGGCAAAGGGTCCAGATGTGTTGGGTAACATGTTGGGAATTCTGTTGAGGTTCCGTCAGCATAGTGTTGCAATTGCTGGGGACATAAAGAAAATGTACAACATCTCAGAAAAGAGATCTCAGAAAGAGATCAGCACTGTCACAGATTCCTCTGGCGAAACATGGAGACAGATAGGGATGCAGATGTTTTTGTTCTTAATACGGTCACTTTTGGAGATCGTCCATCATCCATAATTGCAACACTCTGTTTGCACCAATCTGCATTAATGAAGGCGTCATATCAGGTAACTGGAAATAGGATTATCTCTAATTCTTATGTAGATGACATGCTAATAAGCTTGCCTAGTATTTCAGAGGCTAAGGAGTTTATTCAGCAGACAGAGGAACTCTTATCATATGGTGGATTTCAGATTAAACATTGGGTTATATCTGGTGAACATAAAGAAAAGGATTTACAGACATGGAATATCCTGGATTCCAAAGAGGAAAAGGTTTTGGGTTTAATATGGTGTCCCAAAAGTGATCAGTTCACTTTCAAAATGAGACTCAATTTTTCTAAGAAATACAAAAATGTCCATATTGAGAGAGATATTATCCTGTCAGAATTAGAAGCACGAACCCCACAAGTATTGACAAAGAGGATTGTATTAAGTCAATATGCTATGGTATTTGATCCCTTGGGTATTCTGGTTCCTTTGACTCTTAAAGCCAAGCTCCTCCTAAGGGAACTTTCTCAGATGGTTGATGAGAAAGGTAATAAAGTGGGTTGGGATGTCCCCATGCCTGATGAAATGTATGATGAGTGGGTTCAGTGGTTTTCTGACATGTTTGAGGTGGAGAAGTTTAAGATAGAGAGATGTATCTGGCATGAAAGGTGCATTGGACAGCCAAGTCTGGTCATATTTTCAGATGCTAGCTCAAATGCTGTAGGATGTTGTGCCTATGTGAGGTGGAAAGGGGAGAATGATAAATATTTCAACTATTTGTTGGCAGCGAAAGGGAAGTTAGCCCCACTAAGACAGACCACCATCCCAAGACTGGAACTCAAAGCAGCTGTATTGGCTTGTAGATTGAGAGAGTTTATTATACAAGAAATGTCCTACAACTTTGAATATGTTTTACATATAACAGATTCTGCTATTGTGAAGGCTCAAATTAATAATGATAGACTCAGATTTTCAACTTTTGTTGCAGTACGGATTGCTGAAATCCAGAGTAAATCAAAACCCGAAGAATGGTATTGGACTGCATCCAGTAATAATCCAGCTGATCTCGCTACAAGTAAAGAGATACTGAATGATGTAACCTGGCAGTATGGCCCTGAGTACATGAAATGGCCCCTTGAATATTGGCCAATTTCAAATCAGTCTGACTCTGAGTTACCAGATGTCCTTAAAGCGACAAAGGTTAATATTACAGATGCCAGTAATATAGAACCAGTGATAAATATTTGCAGATTTAGTAATTATCAAAGGATGCTAAGAACTACAGCTAGGGTATTGAAATCATTATCTTCAAAATCTTTGTTAAGCATTAAAATAGAGCCTGATGCTAAAGATATCAAGGAGGCAGAATTGTGGTGGATTAAAAGGATACAAGCTACATTGCTCCAGAACTGGTCTAAGAGATTCAAGCGATTGGCTCCATATTTGGGAGCAGATGGTGTAGTTAGAGTAGGTGGACGAATGTACGCCAACAATTGGAATAATAAGGAATTCATACTCATGCCAAGGGAACATCCATTTACAAAGTTGTATGTGAACCATGTTCATAATTCTAATCATGCAGGAGTTGAGTCAACAATAGCAAAAGTCCAGTCTAAATTTTGGATTCCAGGAATAAGACGATATGTAAAATCAGTGAGATCAAGATGTGTTTTGTGTAAGAAGACTGATAAACAGACTGAAGGACAATGTATGGGACCTATTCCCAATGAGAGGATGGATCCTGCACCACCCTTTTACAATTGCAGCTGTGATATTTTTGGGCCATTGCAGAATAAGGATGGTGTCAAGAAAAGAACTACTAGCAAAGCTTATGGTGTAGTCTTTAATTGTCTAGTTACCCGAGCTGTATACATTGATGTAGCAGAGGGATATGATACGGAAAGCTTTATTACCACCCTGAGGAGATTTGTGGCTATCCATGGATTCCCAAAGACCATGTATTCAGATTCCGGGAGTCAATTGGTTAGTGTTCTCCAGACTGCTTTATTTGAGGTTGCTACATTGTTGAATGACAGGCCAATTGGAATCAAACCTAGCAGTGATTGTGTCTATGATACATACCTTTGCCCAAATGATCTTTTGTTAGGCAGATGTGGGAGAAGTGTTCCATCTGGGATTTGGGATGAATCTCAAAGTTACAAAAAGAACTTAGAATTTTTGCAATCTGTATCAAGGGATTTTTGGAAGAAATGGATCAGAGATTATTGGCCAACCTTATTGGTTAGACAAAAGTGGCATCATGATGTAAGAAATGTCAGATTGGGAGATATTGTTATTGTGAAGGATAGCAATGCTATAAAAGGAGTGTGGAAAATGGCTTTAGTTGTGGAGGCATTGACAGGAAAGGATAGTAAAGTCAGAGATGTTTCATTAAAATATAAGACAAAGGATGGATCTCCGGTGATAATTAAAAGGTCTGTTCATAAAATTGTTGTTATACTACCTATAGAGGAACAATAGATATAAGTAAAGTGTGTGATGTGGTGACATTGAGTGACAAATGTACTGTTGGGTGTACCTGTTTTGAGTTTTGGTCAATTACCTATGTTTTTTGGTGGGGGGAGTGTATCATAAAATGTTATGATAGTTATATGTATTTGAGTGTTCGAATCATCTGGTTCGTTTTCGATGAGTTACTTGTCATCTGGAAGTAACCGGTCGGTCACTTTGTGTTGTGGGTCCACGGCAGGTGGTGGTGTGCTCAGTAGCCGGCAGTTGTCACGGAGTTATTACATACTGCCCTGGTGATTTGGTTCCATTCTGTCTGGTGAGTGTTCAGCTTTACTTTTGTTAGTTATGTAATTTCTATTGTAGTATGTAATTATTATCAACCAGCTGCTGATTACCTTATTCCTCCAATTAGTGTTTTTTGTAGCAAGTTTATTATGTTACTTTTGTTCCGTGTGTAGGTTTTGAGGTGCTGGAAGCACGACAGTGGTGATTGTGGACATCTCGGCATTTGGTGTCTAACCGGTCTGGATTGGGGTTAGAGGTGTTCAGGATCTATAGCTGGGGTGCATTATGGTGTAAGTTGACTTATGTGTTTTGATTTCAGTTGTTTATACTTGTTGGCAATTGTTAATTGAAATGGGAATTGTGTGCTACCTACTGACGTATATGTTTGTTTATAGGTTGAATTAAATCGCCAATACAACACTGTGCCGTTTCTAGCCTGAACACAATACAATTCAACACCGCACTTGACAAGATGGAGACAAAAATTGTGACACTGGAAGCCCTCAAGAGGAAGAGAGGTGCAGCCAAGGCTAAATTTGGAAGGAAGGTGAAGTATTTCAAAACTCATGTGAAAGGAGGTTCTTCTATTGAATTATTGAAAAGGTTGTATACTGATGTAGAAAAAAGTTTTGAGGAAGTGGAGGCAATTCATATGAATGTGATTGAGGAGAGTGAAGAAGAAAATGGTGATTCATACATAGACATTTTAGAATTTGAAAAACTAGAAATGTATAGTATGCTAGAAAAATTCTTAACTGAAGACTTAAAGAAAAGGACAGTTAAGTTAAAACCATTTGACCCCCCTGTGTTCACGGGAATGATAAGAGACTGGCCTACATTTCAGCAGACCTTTAAGAAACTGGTTGTTCCACAGTGTGGTAAAGAGCCTTATGCTCTGTTGCAGTGTTTGCAGGCTGAGTGAGGCTAAGGAACTTGTAAGAGGGGTGGAAGATGATTTTGATGCTATGATGTCACGTCTTGAGGAAGAATACAATTATGTTGGTAGGATTTTGGAGTCAATCTTAGGAGATATCAGAAAATTAAGGCCTATTCCTGAAGGTGCTAATAAGGCCATGATTGAAACTGTAAACATAATTGAAAGAAGTTGGCTTGATCTCAAGAAGTTGGGATTAGAATCTGAGTTGAGTAACAGTACAAACCTGGTAATGATAGAAAAGTTGCTCCATCCTAACCTCAGACGAGAATGGATTATAATTTACAAGGCACTTGATCCTAATGAGCCGGCTTTTCCTAAACTTATGGATTTTCTCACACGAGAGCGGAGTATTCTGAGACATAGGGGTGATGATAAGTCAACTAGAATGCATTCACACAATGTTCTGGGTGAAGTGGGTGGTGAAGCAGGTGTGAATAAGGTTACTGTTAATGAGCCACTTCAGTTGTCAAGTGTATTGGATGCTATCAAAGAGGTGAAGAATAGCCAAGTCGAGTATCAGAGACAAGTTTCTGAGTTTATGCATGATACTACTAATGCTATCAGTGCCTTGTGCCCATCTACATCTACTATTGGTTCAGGGGAACAATGTTGGTTTCATAAGTTTAATGGTCATGATATCCAAAGATGCTCCCAGTTTGCTAGATTGAGTGATGAGACCAAAATGCAAACTCTTAAGGAAAATAAGATTTGCTTTTCTTGTTTAAATCCAGGCCACACCAGCAAATACTGCCCGAGGAAGATATTTTGTGAAATATGGCTTGAAGCAAGGGGACGTAAATGTGGTCGCGTCCATCATCCACTGTTGCATGATGCTTTTGTGAATAGGCCCTCAATGATAACAATGTCAAGCACTAAAACATATGATGGAGTGTTGTTGGCTGTTAGCCATGTCAAAAGTAACGGAGTACCTATTGCAACAATGTGGGATTCTGGATCAGATGTGTCTATCATTACCAATAGGATGGCAAGACAGTTAGGTTTGAAATCAATGGATGAAATGGTGATCAGTGTTACGAAGGTAGGAAATCAGACTGAAGAACTGCAGACTAAGACTTATGTTGTGCCATTGACAGACATAAATGGTAAAATTTGGGAAATAGAAGTTTGTGCCATGGAAGAAATAAGTTCACCTACAAAAAAGATTGATCTGTCAAAAGCAATTAAGGTATTAGAGGTTGAGTCATTAGATATCAAAAGACCAGAAGGAAAGTTAGATCTGTTAATTGGGTTGGATTATGCAGCTTTGATGCCACAAGCCATAAAAGCAGTGGGAAATCTACAGTTGTGCAGGAATGTATTTGGTTATTGCATAAGAGGATCTCACCCTTCCTTTTGTGGGAGGAACGATAGTGCATTAACAGTACAGATCAGCCATGCCAGTATGAGTTATAAGCCTGAGGAAATTAGTATCACTTCATTGAGTAAATTGGAAGGGCAGTTTGAGAAGATGATGACTATAGAAAATTTAGGAATCCAGTGTACCCCAATGTGTGGAGATTGCAAATGTGGACGCTGCCCTGTCTCTGGAAAATATACTATGAAGGAGGAGAAGGAATTGAAGTTAATAAGGGATGTTATTGTTCATGATCCAGACAGTAAGAGATTCACAGTATCATATCCATTTATTTCAGACCCTAACCAACTCCCAAATAATTATTACCAAGCTCTAGCACGCCTAAGGGCCACAGAGAGACGAAGTTAGAAAAGCTGGAACCAGAATATGCACAAAAGTATAAAGAGCAAATAGAGGACATGGTGTCACGGGGTGTAGCTCGGAAGCTGTCTAGTGAAGAAGTGAGTTCTTATGATGGGCCTATA